>PVJA010008287.1:0-64954 GCA_004027025.1 Myocastor coypus
CTTCCCTTCCCTCCCCTTCCCTTCCCTTCCCTTCCCTTCCTGTCCCTTCCCTTCCCCTTCCTTCCTCTTCTCTTCTCTTCTCTTTTTCTATTTATTGTAGCAGAAATTGAACTCAGGACCCTGTGCTTGCCAGCAAAGTGCGTATTCTACTGATCTATCTCCCCAGCCCCAAGAAACCCTTTTCCGCTGTTGGTGGGAGCATAGACTGGTATAAGCACTATGGATATAAGTGTGCTGTGTTCTCAAAAAATTATGATTGGAGGTATCATTCAACCCAGCTATTCCCATCCTTCTCTTTTGCCAGAAGAACTGGAAATATCAGAACTGTATGTTGTAACGGAATCATTTTGGTTTAAAAATGAACAAAATAGTCTAAGGATTAAGGGTGATAACCAAGAGACCCATAAGAATTCAGAAGCAATAATCCTGGAAAGAGGTGAAGGTGGGCTCTATTCAGGTGACAGCAAAATAGAAGAGGGTGTGAAATGGTCATGCTGCACAGATATTTCACATTAGAACTGACCAGCTTCACCAGTGGACCTGGTGGGCGGCGACAGCTTGAGTGGTGGCTCGTGCTCAGTGGATGTAGGTGTTAGTTACAAGGTGCTTTCCCCTAGTGCATCGTGTCACGGAAACTCAGTGTTGTCCAATTTGCAAGGAAATGGTGAAGGGAGATTGGAGAATAGGATTCAGATTGTAGACCTGAGGTCCACCCCTGGAGTGTTGGCTATGAGCCACAGGGCTGTGTTTCATTCTAAGGGCAGTGGCTTCCTGGTCCTAAGGCACAAACACAGATCTGATTGTCTTGCCCACATGACTATCTGCCTCATCTCTGGTTTCTTTTTCTTTTCTTGAACCCAGCCCCTTCAGTTATGTCTCTAGCCCTTTCGAAACTTTTTAAAAACTTTTAAGACAGGATCTTGCCATGTCACTAAGTTACCTAAACTGGGCTCGAACTTGCCATCCTCCTTCCTCGGTCTCCCAGGGTGCTGGAATTGTAAATATGTACCACCAGTCCCTTTCCTTAGACTTAATTCAAATCAAATAGTACCCAGACAACTTATGAAGATTATTTAACTGTAGAAGAAGATTTCAGCTAAGAAAAATGAGTTATAGAGTCATCTGTGGTTACACAAAGACTGACAGGCTAGGATCCTCGTAGCCAAGGCTCTGCAACAGGAATCCCCGTGAGGAAAGTTCTTGGGCAGCTCCATTAGCTGCAGCAACTGAAAGCGCTGCACAGGATGTAGAGTTCATTTTTGCAGGGTGACACTTTTTTCACTGTCTTTTTTCCTGTTGCCCATCTGTGTCTGCTTCCTGCTCCTCAGACTGAATTTTTCTAACAGCAAAGTTTGGGATATAGGTTGTCTACCCCCAAGTGGGGAGAAGCAGGGCTAGCTAATGTCCCAGGTTGTGTCAGGTTCCCACAAGGCCAGCCTGCGCTGAGACTTGTTGTATGCCCTGTCTCTGTTCACCTCTTTCTGGCCTAGTCCTACAGCTGTTGGTCCTTAGACGTAGTCTTAAAGCCAGTCTCCTTCCTGGGCGAGCTGTTTTCTCCCTTGCCAGGTGAGTTTTGTATTCTTTCTTTCTCTTCTTTCTTTCTTTCTTTTTGCGGGACTGGGTTCAAACTCTCAACCTTGCACTTGCCAGGCAGGCACTTGTGCCTCCTCCCCAGCCCCGCTTTGCTTTGCTTTGCTTCTTTCTTTCTTTCTTTCTTTCTTTCTTTCTTTCTTTCTTTCTTTCTTTCTTTCTTTCTTTCTTTCTTTCTTTCTTTCTTTCCGTCCTTCCTTCCTTCCTTCCTTCCTTCCTTCCTCTTTCTTTCTTTCTTTTTCTTCTTTCTTTCATTTCTACTATGAAATAATAACTAATGCTTCTAGAGAAATTTTTGTTCTGGCAATCTAAACAATAAACAAAAGGATAACCATTCTAACACAAATGCTGTCCAGGTTTATATATCATGATTACAAAGGAAACCAAATGACCTTATAGACCTCCGCTTTGTTGAGTTCTGAGTATGCCAGGACTTCTATCATCTTGACAGTTAGGGGTGGGGAATTCAAAGTTATAATAATGACTTCCTTTAGGACTACATATGAAATAACTGGCAAAGAACGGATGCAGCAGTGAAGATATAGAATTGACCTCATATAGCCTGGAAATATGAATGAAAAGTAAATAAGCAAAGACAAATTCAGTTATCTCTTACATACCTGTGGGTTACGGTTTCCAGGACAACTCTGGATACTGAAAGTTGCAGTTGCATAAGTCCTTTATATACAATACACAGTATTTGTTTATAGCCTATTATGGTTTCTGTCTAATTGTCCCCTTAAAGCCTCATGCAATCATGAGGCAGGGACTTCCAGAGTGTGAGACTTGACTCATGATCCACTGGGATTATGTGTTTTAGTACTGATGGGATTATCCATCTGAGTATGACTGGGATTATAGGTGTGGCCTAAGGTGGATAGGCTGAGGCAGAGAGCCTGAATGCAATATAAAGGGAGAGAGAGAGAGAGAGAGAGAGAGAGAGAGAGAGAGAGAGAGAGATAATAAAACTTTCCTTCCTTCATTTTTTGGGTGTTGGGTATTTGTCCCACCAGTGAGAGAAGAGTAACTAAGACATAGCCTTACACAACCTCCTGTGTACTTTAAATCATTTCTGCATTACCTATAATACCTAACACAATGCGAATGTTATATAAAATGTTGTTATGATGTATCGTTTAGAGAATAACGACAAGGAAAAAGTCAGTATATGTTCAGTGTAGATTCACTTGGTGGTGTGTTTGATCAGTGATTGATTGAATCTGCTGAAGCAGAACCTGGAGATATGGACAGCCAGCTATATGTAACTGAGCTACACAACTCTTATAACCCAGAAAAGGTCTAGAGCCATCTGTTACGTTTTCCACTGCCCAGATTTCAGCAGGATTCCTGGCACAGACTCCATCTTCAATAAATATATTCAGGTTGCCTCTGCTGCGATTATTGCTGTTCCACTGCCATGAACTGGATGCTGTCTGCCCTGTTCCACTCAGCCTTGGGCCAGCTGAATATGGACTGAAGCCTCCAGTAACTGTGAGCTAAATAAGCCTTTCCTTTCTTCATTTTGGGTGTTGGATATTTGTCCCAGCAACTTGAGAAGAGTAATTAAGACATAGCCTTACACCTGAATGGCAAGCTCATAGTCCTGAGTTCAATCCCCGGTGCCAACAACAAAAATATATAAAAACAAAAATGATAAATATATGCAGGTTAAGTGGGTACAGAGTAGTAGTACTAGAATTGTGCATGGAATAACAGCTGGCTCAAATTCACAAGTGATGATCCCTTCTTTAGTTTTTCACTTTGACTGGGGCTGAGAGAAGGGTGTTCACTACAGTAGATGAGGTTTAAAATGATCTTCCAGAGATACATCCCAAGTTCCAAGACAGCCAGGCCTAATTCCATTTGCGAAGGCCATGTCACGGCAGAGTGGTGAAGTGAGCCGTTTATCTCTTATTGTCTTAGATATGGACCTACCCTGTTGATTATTCATAGATTTTCTTATTTATTTATTTATTATTTATTTATTTTTGTGAGACTGGGGTTTGAACTCACGACCTTGCACTTGGCAGGCAGGCACTTGTGCCACAGAACTATCTCCCCCAGCCTTAGATTTTCTTTTAATTTTCCAGTTCACATATGATTTTGGTGGAAAGACAGCTTAGGACATTAGAAGGTATTCACTGAAAATATGATTAACACTCCTGAGGGGGAAAAATGTTATAGTAGCCATCTCATGATGATAAAATGTTAAAATGGCCACTATTTAGATATTTGTTTAGGGTTATCTAGCAAAAAGAAGTTCTTGAGTCACTGTCAAAAAACTAAATATGTTTATCTCACACTGTTCATGTATAGGAAGGGGCTTTCTCAGGCACAAACCTTTAGTGTTAGGTCTTACCAAATTTGTGACCTCTTCTTGGTGTAGCTCCATAAAACTATATTCTCCCAGTAAAAGATCCTTCCAGAAATGATAACGATTTTTTATGTAAGTAAAATATTTAAATATTATATTATACTCCCCTTTTCTGTCCTAGTAGTGCTGACTTGAATGAGAAGATTAAGCATGTGATAATAAATCCTAAATCTCTATTTATTTGATTTAAATTTTATTGCCTATACTTGAACTCTTCATAGAATAAGAACACTGAAGAGGAGAGTAAAGAATAATTCAATATTGAGTTTGAATCCATGGGAAAATATCCTGGAGATTGTAATATATATTCTCAATAAGGGCAAAATTCCAGATGAAAGAAAAATACACAGTATTCTTTTTTTTTTTAAAGTATTCTTGTTGGGTAGAAAAATGCAATTCATTTCATTTTTGCATGTTTTGGTCGTTTTTTAGGTCTCATTCTTATCAGAGAAAATTTTAAATTTTAATCTTCTTCTCTGCCTCTGTTATATACGCTGCCTAATCCTGTCTGAGTATGGATCCAGGTTAAGCTTCATAAAGTGAATTTGACATTTACTGTCCTTTGGCAGTGCCCTATCACATATGCAGTAGAATTCCAGCTTCTTGTTCTTCAGTTGGGCACCGATGACCCGGGCTCAGGCTTATTATCGTCATTGTCTCTGCTACTGCCACCATCATTATGATCACACACTGAGCGGCTAGCGTGCACCAAACACTTTCAGGTGTCATTTCATCCTTAACACAGCCCTAGGAAGCACGATGCTGTTACCTTTTAGTAAAGACGGCATAACTGGAGATTAGCACACCGAAGCCTTTTGTTGCAGTCATGAAAGTAGAAATCCAGCTGGAACAAGCGCGATCCTTTTTCTCAGTCTCCAGACCCGTAACCCAGACTCTTAGCTTCACTGTTCCCTGAATGGGCCACAGCAGCCCTACAGCTACGCTTGTGCATTGTCCTCTACAAAACTAAATGCCTGCACATCCCTTGTACTTATATAAATCCTGACTATTCCTAAAATTATACCTATTAATGTTTCAAATCTAAAATATATTTAAAAATCATAATTACTTTTATATTAAAACATACCAAAAAGACATAAGAAAGAAATATACAGGGTAATAGTCTCTATGACTACTGATACAAAAACATTAACACTGTGGTCAGAGAGCAGCTGTAACAACTGAAGAAATATAGTATATCAGGACCCAATCGCTCACCTCGGGAATGCAATGTGAGTTTCACAGTTTAATATTAACTACCATGCCACTAAAGTCAAAATAAAGCCGGGCGTGGTGGCGCACGCTTGTAATCCCAGCACTCGGGAGGCTGAGGCAGGAGGATTGGTGTGAGTTCGAGACCAGCCTGAGCTACAAAAGTGAGTTCAAGGCCAGCCTCAACTGCATAACAAGACCCTGTCTCAAAAAGACAAAAAAAAAAAAAAGTCAAAATAAAATAGCTATCATCTTTATTAATGCTGAGGAAAAAACCTTAGCAATGATAACTTTTCTCAAACGTAAGAAACTTATTGAGATGGTGACAGATGTCTTCAAAAACACGTTGTGTAATGCTGAAATATTGAATACTCCTCCCAGGGACTAAACAAGTCAAGGACATCCGCTCTTCTCATTTCTATTCAACATTGTACTTCATGTTTCAGCTACAGCAGTGAGGGAAGAGAAAACAGATTTTAAAATTATAGAAAGGAAGAAAGAAATCTATTTCCTGTTATAAATGACATAATTAACTATGTAGACAATTCAAGTGACTCTACAAAAGTCTTCAAAATACCAAATGAGTTCATTAAGTTTGCAGACTACAACATCAATTGTATGTGTATAACAATGTAACACTAAATACTGAAATGTAAGAAGCAGTGCTGTGTGCAATAGCACACGCCCACAGACAACACAGCAAACGAACACCAATTACTCAAGTATACTTCTGTAGGCAGTGTTTGGCAAATACTTCAAATTTTATTGAGAATAAAGAAAATCTAAACTATGAAGATAGAAGATATACCCTGATGATTGATCCAGATACTAAATTTTATTAAAATTTTAATTTCTCCACAATTAATCTATAGGCTCAATGTACACAATCAAATGTTATATAATTTTTCTAAAAATCAGCAGACCTGGCAGGGGCTGGGGGTTCGATCCCCTGACCTGCTGTGCCAGCCCCATACCCAGGGCACACTGAGATGGCAATTGAGCCTGGGATTGATGGCATACACCTGTAATTCCAGCTCTTGGGAGGCTGTAAACAGGCTGATCACTAAGAATCCAATCTAGTAGTGAGACCCTGAACACCCTGTAGACCCTTCCCTAAATTACAAAAAAAAAAAAAAAAAAATCACCTGACCTATTAGAAATGTATACAAAAAACAAAAATCTATGATGATCTAAGCAGCATAAATACTTATAGAACTGGAAATCTCATAAACCTAATATTGACATTTTACCATAAAGCTGCAATTATCTAGATAATATGGTATTGATATAAAAATGAAAATATATTGAATCCAGAAACAGAACTATATAGAGAGTTAAGTCTTTATTTTTTTTAAATTTTATTTATTTATTTATTTTTTCTTGTTTCAGAACCTTTGTTTATTCACTCATTTTTATGGCCGGCTCAGCCCGCCCCGAGGGCAGGGCTGGCTCAGCATGTGGTGCCGGGGATCGAACCGCGGTCCCTGAAGCCGCCCAAGCTTTCCCAAGCAGGTGCTTTAGACCACTGAGCCATCCTGCCGGACCGAGAGTTAAGTCTTTAAAGTAAGTCAGAATAATTCAATGTGGACAAAGATAATCTTTCATACAAATAGTGCTAGAAAAAACGTCATATCCAGCATGCAAACACATGAACTTCACAGTTACCTTATACCATGTAAGATTATCCTACAATGGTCATAGACCCAGGTATATTTCTTAAAACTAGACAACTAGAAAAATCCCAGGAGACGCAATTAGGGATACTTAGCTTGGCAAAGATTTCTAAAATAACACACACACACACACACCCCACACCCCATCACCATCACCTCACATATTCAAAAGTTTTAAAAAGTCAACAATATAAACTTCATCAAAATTAAACACTTCTGCTTTGAGAAAGATATTTAGAATTAAAAGATCACATACTGAAAAAATATTTGAAAACCTCATGTGCGGTAATCTGTTTCAAGAATGTATGCAGAGTATTTGCAACCCAATATGAAGATTCAGTGAAAAAAATGTACAAAAAGTTGAAAAGATATTTCCAAAAAAATATACTACTAGTGGCCAGCAGAGACATGAACACATGATTAATCCTTATCATTGAGGATGCACAAATTAAATTTACAATGCAATAATACTATAAAATAAAAATGTTTCAAATTAAATTGATTGACCATTTTAACACTGGTGAAATGCAGCAAAAATCAATACAGAAGTTTATGTAAACGTTGTAAGAGATTTGATAGTTTCTTAAAATATTAAACATGTATTAGAGGTCTGGGGATATAGCTCAGCAGCAAAAGCATCTGCCTGGCAAGTACAAGTACAGAGTTCCATTCCTGGTACCACAAAAAGAAAAGAAGAAAAGAAAAAAAGCAAAACAAAACAAAATCAGGTGTTAGAATATGGTACTACTATCTCACACCTGATGTTATCAAACAGAAAACAAAAAGGTACATGTCTGTACAAACACTTATGCATGAATGTCTATAGCAACTCTAAGTGTACTGGCCAAAAAAAAAAAAAAATGGATACAACACAAGTATCTATGAGCAAGCGATATACAGACAAATAATGATAAAATCCCATTCAGCTGTTAAAGAAATAAAATATTATCAATCTTGAAATAAGCATACTAAATGAGAATTTTTCATATAGGAGGAGTGACAAAATATAGTGAATGCTTAAGTTTTAAAAATGAAGAGCTTATTTATTTATTTATTTATTATCTTTTTGGATGGCTCAGGCAACCTTAAGAGCTAGGGTCATGTGGGGCAGGGTATCAAACCGCGATCATCAGGGCCTGGGTGGTTCACTGAATCATGTGGTTTAACTCACTTAGCTACCTGGCAAACCCCTAAAATAATGAATTATAGCAAAAGACACATTGCTACTAATATCCCCTCCAAGTAGACCCTTTTGCTTTGAGCATCTTTATCTCACCCTCATCACTTTCAGAGGTGAGGTCCTAAATAAAGTGAAAATATTTACTTTTCCTGATCATTGTGATTTTAAGGAAGAGCCAGACATTGCACAATGCCAGGCCACAAAAATAAGGCGGACAAGGACGCCCCTCAGTGTTCTCGGAAGCCTGCTTCCCCATTGGCTGTCACTTGGTAGCAGCAATCACGCCTTGACTTACTCAGTAGTAAAAATTGAGTTATTGACAGTCACAATCGTAACTGAAACTGCAGAAGCCATGAAGGAACCACATAACTCAGAATTAACATAATTTATAAAAGATATGAGCCAAACAAAGGAAAATTGGATATGGGCCAAGGAGATACCTCAGTAGAGTGTGTCCACCACCCAGTCTGAGCACTGTGGAGCATGCCTGTGATCCCTGGGCTGGGGAGTCTGAAAAGAAGAGGATCCCTAGGAGCCCAAGAAGCATAGTGAAACCTTATACCAAATCAGTGAATGAAAGATTAATAAAATAATTTCAAACCAAAAAAACCCTCAAAACCAAACCAAAACAAACATACAAGCAAGTAGAAAAAACACATTCAATGGATTTTTTAAACATGATAGAAAGACAATATAGAGAAAAGATATCATGAGAGAGATTAAAGGTTAAGTTTGAAGTCACAGAACTGAATAAATACTAACATTAATGTAAGAAAGCTTTTTAAATTAAACATATCTTCCTAAAATACATAATGAAAGAGTTTAGTGTGTTCCTGAGAAAAAATGTTTCCAATAGAATGCACTAGAAGACTGCAGGGCTGCAGCATCGTGGCGCTGCAGCAGTACAGCCCTGAAGCATCACAGCCCTGCAGCACTACGGAGCTACAGCAATACAGCTCTGCAGCATTACATCAGTGCAACATTATAGCACTGTACCATTATACTACTACAACATTAGTCCAAAACAGGAGGAGAGAGAGTGGCAGGTAAAGGAACAAGAAGGACGTGAACACTAGAAATGAGCACCCCATCTGTTCAAATTAAGATTTGTTCATTTTGTATTCAGAGGAATCAGAAGCCCTCGAAGTAGTGACTGACCCTAGGCTCACGGCAATGGGTGTATGACTTAATCCTGGAGTATTACGTCATGCAGGAAACAGTAGGTACCAGAGTCAATAAGGGTCATGGCACAAAGGATACAGCAGCCAATTTGAATAAGTTCCTGGTGACTAACTAGCAGGAAAACTGTCACCATGCAGAATAATAAGGACAATGGACTGAAGGCATTAAAGGCTGTGTATGTAAATTTATGAGATCATAGGAATATCAGTTATTATGACAAAAATAAAGAAGCTGGGCTTTCCCTTTCAAAGATGTTAGGAAACCATTATTTTGACAATGGTAATTAAAGACTAAATTAAGATGTATCTTATCTTCCCAGCAACCCTTATGCATTAAAATAACAAATAATTAAAAGGAAAATTTTTGATGCAAATATATCAAATAACAAGTAAAGAAACAATGATTGTAACATCACTATTCTTCTCTATCCTCTAATAAATAAAAGTTCCAGCCATTGATCATCAGTGGTTGCTGCTGCTGTCACAAGAGTGGAAATAAGTGTTAGGTACTTCTTGAAGGAATTTCTCATGTAAAATAATGTGACAGTCACAGAGGTCATAAAATCAAATCTAAATTTGTCTTAACATCAAGATTGTTTTTTAATGTACTTTTTTTTTAATGTCATGGCCAGCTCAGCCTGCTCTGGGGAGGAGCTGGCTCAGCATGTGGTGCTGGGAATTGAACCGTGGTCCTTGTGGTTACCTAAACTTGCTTCAGGAGATTCTTTAGACCACTGAGCTATCTCACCAGCCCTTAACATCAAGATTGAGTGCTTTAAAAAGGTTTAGTGATCAATAAATAGGAAGCTATTAATTTTGACATAGACATCATTATTAATTATAATTACCACGCTGTACCTATATCTCTAAAACTTGTTCTTATATACCTGAAGCTTGTGTCCTTGACAAACATCTCTTATTCTCCATCTGACCCCCCTCAGCTTCAGCCTCCTGGAACTGCCATTCGTTAGGATTGAGACTTGGAGTATCCTCCAAATGGTCCTATGTTCAGAAGTGGGGCTGTTAGAAGATGATGAGCGTCAGGGGCACAGCACTCAGCAGGGGATTCATCCCTGAAGACTCCACAGCTGATCTGCTGCTGGTGAGTTACCAAGGGAATGGCTTGCCAGGGTCAGTTCTGGCCCAGCCCCTCAGCCTCTCTGCTTCCTGGCTACCATGAGTCCAGTACCTTTCTTCCATCATGCTCTTTGCACTGTAAAGAGAACTAATCATTGCCTGACTTCTCTTTAGCTTGAAGTGCCAAGTATGTTGTTCCAGTGACGACAGAGTGCCCCATACAGCATTCTACTCTCTGTTTCTATGAATTCAACTTTTATGGATAATATAATTGTTCATGAGTATATTTTAAATATTCTCACCACAAAAAAATGAAGTGATGAATATGCCAGCTTGATTTAATTGTTTCACTGTGTGAAAATGCATCAAAACCTGACATTGTACTTTGAATATATAATGATTATTTGTCAATTAAAAATAAAGTGAAGGGATACAAATATAAATACAGAATAATGCCAGAGCTGCGCTGTGACCAGGTAAAGATACTACCAGCTAGCATGCAGCCCCCAAACTTCAGTGGCGACTCCATCCACCATCCAGAGTGGCCCACATGGCCACCAGAGCCACACAGTGACCAGGTAAAGACACTCCTAGCCCAAGTCCATGCCCAAGCTCCAGCTGTGACTCCATCCGCCATCCTGACCAGGCCATATATATTCTACCATTTACTTCTCACAAAAACCTCAAAAATTGCATCTTTTACATAAGTGGTGCTCTGAAGTTAATCAGTGTTAGGTTATGGCTTTTTCATTGGGAATCCCATGCTACTACCTATTATAAGAGGATTATGTCCTTGTCTGAAAAGGTATGAAAAGAGTTTGAAAACTTAGACTGCTAGGCTCAATGTGCCGAGCAAATATTTCATCAGCTTGTGCATTGTATATAACGGATAAGTAATGTTTATCCATTCTATGTAGAGTTACTAGTTTAGAGATTTGATGTACGAATTTCAGATTATTGGGTTGCCCAGAAAAAATAACATTAGCAAAAGAAGAGGCTGCCCTTTTCAGCCATGTAAGTACTACATATTTTGGTACACTTTTCACTAATTCCTATTTTCCTTCCACAGTCAGCTTTACATTGTCTTTATTTTCTACCAAATTCTACTGTTGTCTGTTTTATTTATTTATTTATTTATTTGTTTGTTTGTTTATTTATTTATTTATTTATTGTCTTTTTGAGACAGGGTCTCGTTATGCAGTTAAGGCTGGCCTTGAGCTTACTTTTGTAGCCCAGGCTGGTCTCGAACTTGCACCGATCCTCCTGCCTCAGCCTCCCGAGTGCTGGGATTACAGGCGTGTGCCACCACGACCGGCTCTACTGTTATCTGTGTTTTAACTTGTAACCTGCTGCATGGTGTTCAGCAAATTAAATAACCCAAATGTCCTTGGACGCTGCTTGCATCATGATCATTGACCTATAAGTCATGTCTATATAATTAGACTAAGTCTCTAGAACTAGAAATTGCATCTCATCATTAGTGTTGCCATGCATACATAGTTCACATGCAGTGATTTCTTAAATTAAATTAGTTGATTAATAAAAGTATTGTGATTAATTTGTACTTTAGCTAGTAGTTATAATTTTAGTTGATTTGAGACTTCTCAACAGATTTAAGATTTCTTAACAATTTCTTAAACTGTCAAGTCTCCCACAGAGGAAATTGAGTTGCCAAGATAATAATTCTTTTTAGCTGCAGGATGATAAAATTAGACTGAAAATGTAGACTTTTAGCTTTGGAAACTCATTCTCAAAATCATCACTCTGTAGCATTTATAGTTCACAGCTAAAATCATCAGTTTTTATGGGATGTTATTATTCACACTACCCCTTTTATTACAAGAAAACATGTTTTCCAAGCACAAGTTCTCAATCTTTCAAAATAAGTCTTGTTGGTAGGAAAAGAAAATGTGACCTCAGTACGACCAGATGTCACCACGTAAAAGGAAACCTTACCAACTACAGTTACCTACAGGGCACTACAGTGGTTATATCCATAAACCTTCTGCCTACAGAGATGAGCAGACAGACAAAAGGTCTGAAGAGTCCAGCCCCAAGAAATGATGTCACACAAAAAGGGAAGCCCAGGAAAGAAATGCCATTTTCTTGCCTTTTTCTCTCTTTACTTCTTTATGACAAGGAAAATAGAATTTATATTCTTTAAAAATATTTAAACATTTTCATTATACTATTCCATGGATAGAAAAAGATTGGGATTAAAAGCCCAGGTTATTGTCTGTGAAAAAATTGTTCATGGCCTTATGCACTAAGAAATTTGCTAGGTTTGACTTATGTGTTAAATTGTGAGATCCACACGCAGTAGGAGGCTGATGGCATTAGTGTAAATAACCATATATACAGAATTGGAAGTATTTTGAAGTGTGTGGTATGTCAGATAAGATGTATGTCCCCAGGTCAGGGTTCAAGTGACATCATAATGGAATATGAAGAACCCAGCTCCACTCTAAAGTGGTCATTGGCTTAATATAAAGCAAGGATGGTTTAAGGACTATATCTCCAAATATTTTAGCCTTCTACATTAGCATCATCTTTGTTGGAAGATGAAATTGTGATGACATAGTAATCAGAAACCAGGAGGAATTTCCCAGGAGACAGAGGAGTTTGGGCCACTTTTGAGCAGATGGATGACTTTTCCCTTATTCTCCTATTGGATTGAAGTTGATATGACCTCTGAGACCTTTCTAGATATCCCCCCTCCAGAGCCTCCTACAGTCATAGGTAGGACATTTTCGGAAGTGGCAGGAAGTAGAGTGTATGACAGTGGGATTGATGTTAGGATCAGCAGCACTAGGATTAAGGATGTGAATATGACCCGTGCTAAGTATCACTTTTTTTCCTGAGTTTCTAGTTTCTATGACCAAAGAAGATGTTCTTGGTACTATATCTTTCTTGTGAACCATATTTTATCAGGATCTCTCTCATACCCAGCATTAAGAGATCTGACAAATATTATGTGAATTATGCTTCTTTCTTCAGATAATGGTTTACAAATCTCTTTTTAAATTTATGAGACACTGCACTAAAATAGCACCTGTGAAATTTTAGTATATGGTATAGGCAATGATGGGGCCTCCACATAAGGTTTGCCGAGTGTTCCTTTGTAAGTGATCTGTTGGTGACGGAGCTGAAGCTTCTTGTCATGATACCTGAGCCATTCAAATGATGGGAAACAACAGCAAGATGAGAGAATATACTAACAGCTAGCACATCCTGTAAGAAATTAAGGAAAGGTACAAAGAGGGCGAAAACCAGCTAAAGGAAGATACCTTGGGAGCTACAACCACCAGCAGTGCCGTAGGGTGGAGCCACAAGGTACTTTGGAGTTCATAATTTTCCATGCTGGAAGTGAGACAGTGGGGTTTAATTTAAAACTCAATAGCAAAACAAAATGAAAAGTAACCCGCTTTAAAGACAGGCTAAAAACCTGAATAGGTATGTTTTGAAAGAAACCACACAGGTAGGAAGTATATACATTATATAATGCTCAGCATCACTAATCATCAGAGAGGTATAGATGAAAATCACAGTGAGATGTCATATCACTTCAAAATATTATTTTCAAGAAGGTCACACACATAAAAAAACAGACATTAGGATGTGGAGAACAGGAAACTCTTACACAGTATAGGCTTGCAAGTTAGCTCACCAATTACAAAAATGGAAACTATTCAAAAATATTGAAAACGAAATTTTGATATGGCCCAAGAGTCCACACCTGCATATGCATTTAAAGGGAAGTAAATCAGCATGTTGGGGAGACACATGCAACCCCAAATTTATTACATAACTATTAACAAGAGCCAAGAAATGGAAGCATCCTTGGTCCTTGGTGTCCGTCATCTGATAGTAAAATGTGTTACACGTACCAAATGATAGCACTGAGCCATAAAAAATGAAATTCTGCCATTTAACACAATGAGGATGCACCTGAAGGAAACAATGTGAAGTACAGTGATCCAGGCATAGAACTTAAAGTATTGCCTTGATCTCATTTGCATGACGTCGTATAAGGTTGGAAGGGTAATCACGGGAAGAGGGACGGAGAGAGGCTGGGGAGTACGTTCAGTGTTACAGCTAGACAGAATGGTGTTCTAATGCACAGTGCAGTGACTGTAGTCCACCATGATTTTATATTTCAAAGTAGCTACAGTATGTTGATTGTCCCACCATAAGTAATAAATGCTTGAAATTATATGCCCATTTCCTTCATTTAACTGTTAATAGGTATGTGTATATTAAAGCATCATTTTATACTCAGTAGCAATGTGCTGTTATTAATGCGTGAATGTTTTCTTTTAATGATGGAACAAGAAACCCAAGAACAAGAAATTATTCAACAACAAAAGTAAAGTAAACCTTCGCAAAAGTATGTACATCGTGAGATTGGCATCAGACATCTTATAGCCAGCTTTTGCTTGCGATGAAAAATGGCTCCCCAGTGAATTTCATTTTGCTTAATTACAGCACAGGTGTCTTGTGTTCTGGTGGGTTGGGTCTCAAAAGGAGTCCAGATGTCTGTGATCTTTGACTGTACATGCATTATTGCCTAGCACCTCTTGGAAATAAAAAGAAACAATACAATACACAAGAAGGAAGCAATGAAATAAAGGAGACAGACTTCTGAATTCTAGAACATCGCCTATGTATTTATCTCCTGAGGTATGTGAGTTTAGACAATTTAACCCCACTGAATCACAGTTCCTCAAAAACAGGTGTGCTGCTGCCAGTCTTATAGAGCATTTTAGGAATAAATAATAGATTGTATTGGTACATTATTACTTAATGACTATCTCTCCCACCTCCCTCCATATTTTGAGTGAGGAAAATTAAAGAGGAGTCGCTAGATCAAAAGCAATGTGAGAACTTCCCTTTGTGTCTATAGATTTTGATTGAAGAATGTAAGACATCTTCACTGCATGTCATAAACTTAAGTTTATTACCGTGGCACATGTTTTGCTTGGCTCAGGCTGCTGTAAAGTTCTGAGTTCTGGAGAACATCAGTGGGGTGCGTTTAAGTCAGAGCCTGTATAGAAGTTTAGATATGTTTGGACAGCGATGTTGTCGGCCTGGGGTAACCTTAATGCCAGGACTGTAGTAGTGCAGTCTACACTGTCTCTGGTATCTTTATTCTTTGTAAGCAAAGGCAAAGTTGAGCAACTGGATGAGACATCTTTGCTTTAGGCCAGCAGAGACCAAGGAGATACAGGATGCAAGAGCCAGCGAGGCTCAAAAAGTTTTACTTTCCATCTCTTGCAGGACTGTTATCTCAATTGGAATTACAGAAACAAACATTAAAAATAGTAACTCAACTATGGGAATGTGAAGGCCACCATGGCAGAGCACTGGATGACAATCATAACAAAAATAAAAGAAGTCTCAGGTGCAGGGCCGGCCAAATAGCTCAGAGAATTACAGTACCTGCAAGCAGGTGCAGAGGCTTGGGGTTCAATTCCCTGGCCTGCCTTGCCAGACCCACCCCCGGGGCATGCTGAGAGGACGATTGAGACTGGATGTGATGGCAGGTGCCTGTAATCTCAGCTCTTGGGAGGCTGTAGACAGGTGGATCACTGCAAGTCTGATCTAGTAGTGAGACTCTGAACATCCAGACCCTTCCCTAAAGTTAAAAAAAAAAAAAAAAAGAAAGAAAGAAAGAAAGAAAACTTGCATGGTGGTACCTGCCTGTAATTTTAGCACTGGGGAGGCTGAGATAGAAAGATCACCATGAGTCTGAGCTGTGTAGCGGGACCTTGTATCAAACAAACAAATCTTAAAAAAAAGAAAATATACACCATGTACATCATTTTATGAAACTAAAATTATGTTCATACCCAACAAAGGAGCAAGCTGCAGCTAATTTTTATCATTACTTTTGATACCACAATTCTACACAGGCTGCCTCCAAGTGTAATTCAGCAGCATTACAAAAGGATATTGAAATATGACCAGAAAGAGTTAAAGAATGAGTGGCTACTTCAGATTGAAGCTTCTCAATGTAAGTAATTACTTTAGTTAATAGAGGGGAATACATATATATGCACATGGATACAGAATAAATATTTGACAAGTGTACAACATTTCTAAAAATTAGCACCTAAAATAGAAACTACTTAAAGAAGAAACTTAAATATAATTTTTATGAAAACTTAACAGTATCTAATAGCCTAAAGAGTAAATAAATAAATTTACTAATTTATGCTAATAATAGGAAAGAAATGGAGTCTCTTCTATCAAGAGTTTTTAATCAACACTGTCATGGAAATTTAAGTAAATGCAGTGTGATAAGAAAATAATATAATTAGTATAAACTTTGAAAGAGTTCCAGCTATCTCTTTTTTTGCTGATAATATCATTGTGCATTCAGAAAAATGCAGTGACTCTAATGACAAAAATGAGAAGTAAAATTAATAAGTACTGTGCGTAGGTGTTTGGTTGTAAGGAACATTAACCTAGTAACGTGTTCCTACACACATCATCACCATTATCATAAGAAGGCTTATCATGTCTTATACAGAACGACACTAACTTGACAGATCTTGGAAACTCGGTGACCTATCATGGCTGCCTTGACTCTTTCCTTCATGCAAACTTCCATAGGTAGGTGGAATGGAACGAAGTTCATTCCACGAAGTCGTTCAAAGGGACTCAAGCGGATAGAGGTTTTGCCGTCTTTACTTCAGGACTCCCAAGAGATGAATGTGAAATTGGTGAATAGATAAGAAAACCTGGCATATTTCTGAGTCTGCCTAAACCTTGTGAACAATGCTGTCATATTCTATTGTCCTAAATTCAGCTGCTTGGATCAATGTAGATAGATGTGGAATTTGAGGTACATAGTTCTTGGGGATATCAGAGCACCAGTTCCCAGAGATCAGCCTTCACTATGATGATTTAGAGCACTTTTGAGGGGGTGGCTAGTCATCTATTTCATAAATGCTCATTATTTTTACCCATTTTATACGTAAGAAAACTAAGGCTCAATAAGTTAAGCACATGTCCAAGACCAAGTAAGTATCAGTAGTTGAGCCAAGACTTTAACCCAAAAAATATTAACTCAAAAATCCACAGTCTTTTAAAACAAACATTAACTTGAGAGTATAGCAATAATTGAAATTACACTAGAAGCAGCACATATCTAGAATACCAGAATGACAAGCATACCAAGCATGATTTTAATCTTACACGTTGCTACTCTGAGAGGTAAAAACCTGTTGGAGATTCTTACGACCATTGTCTAATTCATCTTGTGTACATAAGGGCATGGTTTTTCCCTTGCCAAGTTTCCTAACTTTTCTGCTTGCTGTCTCTTTGTTGTTGTTAGATCCTTAAGCTCTTGATTTCCATCCAGCTGTGTTATGCCTTTTCCTTTTTATTTCTTCTGTGTTTACATTAGGGAGACTATACGATGTTTACACCTGTAGTTCTGGTTTATTTCACTTATGAGTAAAGAGAAAATGAGACAAGGAAAAATGCCACAGGTTTGACCTGCTATAATTTTGTATATGTTTAGACTTCTAAATTTCTGTGAAAAAAGTGTAACAGTCTTTTTTTAACCACCAAAAAATTCCAAAAAACACCATAACTTTGCAATAAACATCTCTGTGAGTGGTGGAAAAAAAAAATCCATGGTCTTAACTATTGTGCAATATTACATCGAAAGTATACCATATAATTTTTGTTTGTTCTAGAAATAAACACCAAAATGAAGACTTAAGATTATCTGCGTGGTTAAAGCAACATATTAAGTCAGACGTCATAGTTTTAACAAGAAAGAAACAGGATCTATATGAAGAGAACAGCAAAATGCTACTGACGGACACACAAAAAAATGAGCACATAAAGCACTGCACATCCTCAGATAGGACAACAGCATAAAAATGTCAAATTTTTCAAGAATTAGTAACACAAAAGATTTTTTAATTAGATAAAAGTTTATATGAAATAAAACATTGCTCAATATAAAAACACAGTAGTGGGAGGATTGGCCTACCAGATATTAGAGTATCCCATAATCAAATCAAAATGGAAATGTCAGAGAAGCAGATAGAATAAGAAACCCAGAAAGAAATCCTAGAATATATTAAACTGTAATAGATGTTCAAGATGCTATTTTGATTCAGTGGGAAAAGGATGAATCATTAACAAATGGTGATAGCTCAACTAGTTATCCATGATGAAGAAAATAACATTGGGTCTTTATAAAGCCCCCACAAAAATATAGCTCAGATGGATGAAAGATGTAAACGTGCATAACAAAAAATGTAAAATTCTTAGTAAAAAAAAATAAAGATGCTATATACATAGCTATATAAATTCAGGAGAAACAGAGAAACCTGGTAATCCATGTAGAGGAAAATAAAAATCATTTTAAAACGAATAAACATGCTTGCTTATGTAGACATGACTTTGTAAGTGCCTTCTGCACTGTTTAAAAAAAAAGCTAAGTTGGGAGGAAACTTCAGGGCAGTCAACAAAATTTATCAACTTTAATTATATTTAAAATGTTCTCGCAATGTGCACACACAAAAAAGGAAAAATACTTGCCAGGAAACTGGGCCAAAGTTATACATAAATAATATAAAGTAAAACAATTCCAAATGGCTGGTGTACACATTTAAAACTTCTCATTCCTCGCGGCAGTTCTCAACCTGTGGGTCGCGACCCCAGTGGGGGGTCGAACGACCAAAACACTGGGGTCACCTAAAGCCATCGGAAAATGTTATTTATTTTGAGTTACAGTTTTGAAGTAGCCACCAAAATTATTTTTTGGTTTGGGGTTACCGCAACATGAGGAACTGTATTGCGGGGTCATGGCGTTAGAAAGGTTGAGAACCACTGCTTAGTGGTCAAAGAAATGCACATTAAAGTAATAATGAAATATCACATACTCACCAAGCTGAAAAACTGGCAAAGCCTGTGTTACACCTTCCCAATGAAAAATTTAAACAAACATTCACAGATTGCCAGTTGAAATGTGAATTGTCGCACCTTCTGGGAAAAGCAATCTGGTAATATCTGTTTAAAAATACATCTACCAATTGTAATCCGATAGAAATAAGCAAACCATGTCTCAGGATGTAAGTGGTTCATTCCATCAGAAAAGCAAAATGGAGTCATGTCTATGTTGTTTTTGAAAAATATAAATGATCTGTTTGTGCGATGGGTCTTGTTTCATCAGTGCAGGTGATTTGAGACAGCTCTGGTCCAGGTTTGAAAGTTCTAAACTCAGGTATCGCTGTGACCCTGTGATTAATGATCAGTTAAAGACATTGTCCCCTCCCTCACTGGCTCTGGGGCCAGGCAGTGTAGCTGGCAATAGTCAAGAAGTGAGAGCCATGCACCTGTGCGTGGGCTTACACTCGCTTGCTGCCCTTGGGACCCTGAGACCTCCACAATGTGTACCAACATGTTTAACCTGCCAGGCACTAAAGACATTTCCTCAGTTGTCCTTATAGCTGTCCAACACATTAATGAATCCACTCACCACCAGCTGACAATAGATATTCTAGCAAGCTTGGCTAACATGGTAAGAATTTCTCACTGTGTCCCACCCTAAGGTGTCCATTCCAAAATCTTGAGCTAACTAATGGCTATTTTGAAAAGATGTGCGTTAGTTATTGCAGAGGTAAAGTTGCTACCCAGGGCCAGGGCCAAAAGTATCATAAAACTTTAGAATCTGTTGAGCATACGGACTTCAAAATAGCAAACTTAGGTGAATATAATCAAACAGAAATTCATAGAAATGTAGATGAATGGAGGTATGGTACCCCAGGAATGGAATTGAAAAGAAAGACAGGAGGCTTACATTGAATAGTGAGGATACCTGATGAAATAGATTCAATCCTTCAAAGAAAATAAGTCACTATAAAATAAAATCATTGAAAATAATGGATATTTAGATTGTATGAATAATGAAGTTTAATTATAAGCTAATGTAATTTCTCTAATATTAAATTGAAGCAGTTATTATCAGAAACAAAAACAGGAGACTCATGCAAGTGAATCATTTGTATAAAGATTGCAAGTAATGCCCAATTAGTTTGTACCAGTACTTACGGTGCGCAGCGCAGTGAGCAGCATCTTGGAGACAATTGATAGAGTGGGGCACTGGAGGATGAGGTTTTGTGTAGATCACTCCAAATGAAAATCACTGTCCTGGAAAGCTGAAATTACTACAATATTACAGATTTCTCCTGTGGTTTGTTTCTCATTATTATCATCAAGTAGAAACAACTGACTTATCTAGCCAACCCCTTGTCTTGCTCCTAAATGATCATGGCGAGGGCTTTTGTTGAGCGCATTGAGTAGACACTCAGGAAGCAAACTTTAGTGGAAACAATGGCGGCTAACCTTCTTGCAGATGAAGATGCCCACACATTTTGGGAACCACACAGTTTCTCACACGAAATACCAATGGACATTGGTTCCTACGGGGCTTGTCAAAGCACTTACACTGTGTCATCTACTGAAATTTCATCACTGACCCTTCAATAAAGAAAACCAGGAAGATGAGCCAGTGACCAGGCTCTTGTCCCCTCTGGTAGTGACTTCATCTGTAGCCAGCTGCTTTTGCTGGTCTCCTGGATGGGCACGTCTTGGTCCACCTTCGATTCTCCCCTGCAGCGTACCTGCGCAGAGCAGAACAGCAGCCCTGTTGTGTGGGCATGCATCCCTTGTTCCACCTATCAGCTTGCATGTCCCCCAGTAGTGAGGTTCCTTTGTGTCCAGTGCCTTTCTTCAGTGGGGTCCCCTGCCTGCTCCCACCGTGAATTAACAGCCTCTTGCATTTTCATGAGCTCTCCTGCTCGTGCTCTCTGGCACTGCACTTCCTAAAGAGTTCCATGGTAACTAAGCCATGCCTAGAATTTTATAAATGTGGCAGCAACCATTTCAGCCAATTAATTTGTTCTGCATTTGCAAACCTAAAAGTTTCTTTGAAGGCAAACAAAAAAACACAGACTTGGATTTTAATTTTTGAAAACATACACCATGCTCCCCTAGCAATCTAATTTTCTAGATTAATGAATCATATCCGATAGAGTAAATTAGAAATTAGCTCTGCAGCATGGAAAACAATGTGAATAAATTGAAGCCACTTATTGAAAAAGACACTGTGGCACTTCCGTGTCATACACAGCTGAGCACAGCTTGGTGTTCCCTTGGCTCAGCTGAGCTGATGGTCTGCAGCTATGAACTTCCCCTGGGGCTTTTACACAGGTTTCTCTCAGAAAGAACTGGTGTCTCCCCTTTCACCTGTATTTCTTTGAACTTTAGAGAGGATCTGAACTTCGGGGGGGGGTGCTGAACTTTCAGCTCAAACGCCCACTTAAAAGATAACACCTCGAGCTCCTGCGAAAGCATCTCTTTGCATTGCAGTACCATTACTACCAAAGTACACACACTTGTAACTTTATTTGATCTGCACAGATTTCAAAAGAATACAAGGGCCAGCGAGATAGCTCAGTGAACTAAGTGCCTGCTTAGGCAAGGACAGGCATGGGGTTGACCCTGGCATCACATGCCACAGTGGCTCTGTCCCCAGGGCACGCTCAGCCAGCCGCTGAAACTCGGCATGGTGGGGCGGGCCTGTGATCCCAGCACTGGGGAGGCTGAAAACAGGAGGATGAGTATGAATCCAAGATATGTAGGGACACCTTGTACCAAATACATAAACAAACAAACAAACAAAACCACAGAAGCAATAATTGTGACTAATGCTGAATAATTCCACCAGATAGGTAGAATCTAGAACTTTATTTTACAAACCTAAGCATTCAGGTGCCTCGTTTAGGGGATTTTCAATGAAAATAGGGAGAATTCTGGTTTTTTGTTTTTTTTCTAATCAGCTTTCTCTCTCCCTCTTGCAAATGAGGTTATCACAACAAAACTGCACAAATACCAATTTCCTCTGGCACGAGGGAAGTCATCTTATAGAGGTGGGGCAGGGGAGCCAGGAGCACGGATCAGGTGGTCTGATTCCTATCTTAGCCTACTATGACCACCTCTACTTGTTTCTTGGACCTGAGGAACTTCAAATGAGAAGATTTCCTTCATTCACTGGCTGGCTAAGAAGATAAAATAAAATCATGGACATGAAGCTTTTGTAAACCATACATTATTACACAAACATAAAGATGGAGCCAGGGCTTTGAGAGAAAGAGGGTCTATTTTTCTCTGCGCTCCTAGACTCTAAAGCCAAGCACTGTGCCAGATTGTTTAACTATATTCCATTTAAACCTTGCATAACTCAGCTGAATATTATTATGTTCTTTTGAACTGTAAAATAATTGCAATGTTTTCTAGCATGAAAACATACTTGCTCAGAAAAAAAATGTAAGCGTCTGCCTCCCATGAATTTGCCATGGCTAGTACTATCAGTTCTCTTCAGATGTCTCTTTCCTTTGCTTCCAGAAATGAAATCTTACAGATGTAGCTAAAGCACTCTTCTCACCTCACCGTACATCCTTTACATCCCTGTTCTTCATGAATATTCCTCCTATGAACAGCTTTGCATGCTGTGTCTATGTATCCATAAAGTACATACAGAATGTTTTCAAGATTTGCACACCATTTAGTCAATACTTTATGCATTCTTTTCCATTTTTATCATGTGTTTCATTAGCCCTGTTAATAACTGTCATCATGTTTATTTGTTTTGACTGTTGTATATTATTCTAGTGCTGTCTATCATCCAACTAAGAGATAACTGACTGTCTCCATTACCTTGCCTTTAGAAACTTTGGTACCCATCTGTACCCATGACAGTCATCTGCTCTTCTGGAATAGTAAAAAATGTAGCCCTGACTACTTGTGAAGGGCCACACAGTAGGAGGCCAGAAAGTGGCTTTCGGCAGTGCCTCTGTCAGCCTCTTCAGGAAGTGCCTCACTTACCTACAGGGCTATATTGCTCACAGTGATGCTGGCACCAAGTCACCTAGTTGTCTTGTGGCACACTAAATTTATGTGGATCTTCAAAGATGGCCTGGCAGGCAACAGAGCGGTGAAGGAGGTCCCCTAAAGCTTAAGTGTCCACAACCAGAAATGACGTATCATTTTCACATTCCCACTTGGGAAAACGTACTCATCTACTTCCCATATAAGGTAAGGGAGGCTGGAAAATAGACCAGGCACATAGATGTCTTTTCACATTGAATGTGCTCATAGTATGCAGATTTTCAAACAGGCACATTTAGGCTCAGATTTATATGAAATTTGTATTACGTTTCTATGTCTCCCTCATTTATAGCCTTAAGTAAGTTGATTACCCCTGTGAGCCTTAACGTCCTATCTGTAATACTCTCAGCCTGTGTGATTATTGTGTGTTTTAATTGAGCGGGTGGTTGTGGAGGGTGGTGACAGTGATGAGGAGGACAGAAGCCACTGATGGCTGAGGATGCTTAGAAAATGCAGGCAGACCCTGCTGAGGCCTTGTGGATGCAGCTCAGCTCATTAGCTCTGAAAGTGTTCCTGTAATGTGTTAAAATCTTACCTTACAGAGGAGAAACAGAGGCACAGAGTGAAGTAACGTGCCCGAGAGCATACGGCTGGATCAGCCAGCATGTGACATCATAGCCATCTGATTTCAAAGGCCATGTCTTTTCTGTTGTGCCTCGGACATCATCTCTGAGATCAAACTCTCATGAACTCCTAAGGACATTGAAGCAGGCCAGTGCTGGGCTACACAGGAATCATCAGGACAACAGCCCTCTAGCAGTGGAAGTAAGTGGCTTTGTCGTTTACCCGTGTGGACGTTGCCTCATTTAATCATTTTGATTTTTCCATCTTGAGCATAAAGATTAAAGTGAAATAACTTATGTAAGATCACACAGTGAATCTTGTAAGGGACTTATTAGCAAGATAATCTAAAACTTAATCTGAATATTTTTAATTACTTAGTTTGGGGGCATTAATAATTCTTAAAGTGTACTCCATGAAAAATTACTTCTAAAAAACATCCATGAGAAAAGCAATTCTGCGTCAATTATGTTTCAAAACCATTAGCCCCACCCCCATTACTACCACCATTTTGGAAAATCAGCATGGACAAATTTATGTTTGGCTTTCAGAAACGGTGTGTCGTTGACACACAATTATTTCTCAATGGCTTTTGCTCATGGAACCTTTTCTGTTTCTCTCTGAAAAGGAGCTAGTTCTTTGACCTATGGAAGGGAAAACTGCAGCCAGACTGTGCAAGCCAACCAGTCTTCCAAAGTACGCAAGGAAAGAACGTGGGCTTTGCTCATCCAAAAGACACCCACAGTGGGTAGATCCATGGACGCTTCTGTCAGGGTGTCTCTGTGTGTGAGCACAGAACCTCACTTTCTGCTCCATTTCAATGGTTCCAACCAGCCATCCTCAGGAAGTGCAGTCCGTTTTCCTATTCGGCAAAACCCACGAAACCCAGGCCTGGCACAATGCCCTGTTAGGCAGCTTTCATGGTCAAGGGGAGATCTGGGGCAGATCCTGGCAGGGGTGCAGCATCTTCCTCTGTGGCCTGTGGAGTGCACGGGGTGCTCAGATTCTGTTCAGCTTAAGAATAGGTGTAAGCCAGTCATCTCTTCCCCAGCTCTTTAGTTGGGGAGAATAAGTATAAGTAGAAGAAATTCCGCTTAGAGGTTTGATTGAGTAGGAGGGGAGAGACTGCGAAGTAATAAATGCCCATGCATTATTTATCACTATTATAGCTTGGCACAAACAGTATCATTCCATTGACTTCTCACTTTTAAATGGGCTGGGAAAAGGGCCAAAGTTGTTTTTTAGATTCCCCTGAGGGATGTGAGAGAGTCTATGGCTTTTGTATTTTATTAACTCCTAGAGTTTCCCTTTTTTGTTTTTTCTGGATAATCCGCAAGAGAGCTGGACTCTGTCTACCTTATTGCTGGAAGATCATTATTCATACACTTTCTTGCAGTATGTGATTTTTAAGTGTTCTTGAACCAAACACACAAAACATAACAACAACAACAGCAACAACAAAATCAGAGCAAGATGAGGACAGAAGATAAATGTCCTTGAAAACCAGAGCCAATTTCCTTGTTTCTCAGTGTGATCTGAGAACAGAAGTATCAGTGAGTTCTTTATGGAAGTCTAAGATTATCATTTGACTAGATGATAAATATATATGATATAGCTGTTGAATAGATACCAGAGACTTTTGCAATATTCAGTCTGAATTCTGATAGCCAGCTGGCATGCTACAGATGATTCGCATAACCCCATGTCCCGCCACACCCAGAGCTGGCATCCCGAGCAGTTGCAGGGGACAGGAGAGCTGTTTAGTCAGCACTTCCTTAGGCACCAGCTTTCTGACCCACCTCAGTGGTCTCTAACCAGGGTGGTCAGAATGGCTGAATTGCCATGCACCTAGCAGAAGGCCAGGAATATATAAAAGAAAGAAGTAGTTACAAAGCATTGACTGAGAGCTGCCTGGAAGGAGTGATAATAGGAATGGCATGATTCTTTCTTTAAATGCCCTGGTGTGTTTTTAACTTCTTCCCAGGCTCCGAGTATTCTATTTTTCAATAGACTCCAAGGAAATTTCGTGTTCTCCTCTTCGCGTTTCACTCCTCGCTGTCTGCTGTCAGCGACTGGAGCAGGAGAGGTGCTGGTGAGAATGTGCAAATCTCTCCCGCACTGAGTGAGAAGCTGCCTTGGGAGACTCACCCCCGAGAGCTCGTGGTCCAGCATCTCAGACCGGGCTGCATCCCAACTGCTCGCCACTGCTCTCTTCTGACCTCTGTGACAAGCTGAGAATGTAAAAGGAGATCCAGACGCAACAGGTGGGGAGTTGCGGATGAAAGAGCGGATGCTCTGATGTCGGCCTGGCTGTGGCCAGATGCCTGCCTCAGCACGTAGGGCCGCTGAGCTACCTCCTCCCCTGTAAAGGAAGCACAGCCCCAGGTTTTTCACAGGAGAGCAGCAAACTGTAAACGAGCAGACCCGTATCTTAATTTTGCTTTCATTTTTCTTTCCATGGAGCACAAGGTTGAGCCTGCAGCTTGAGTCCGGGACAAATTCCCATGCAGCACCCACAATACAGTGAAAGGCCCAGGCGCTCTTTTCTAGTGTGAACAAAATGTACAGTTGTGTTTCTCGGGGACCCTGTGTTCTGGCGAGATAAGATAAGTAATATAGGCTCAGAGAGACATCACCACGCACGGCGGGCAAGGCTGTGGCTGCGAAGTGTGCTTATGGCGGGCAGCAGGGGCTTCTGGCTCCTCAACAGATGGATATGGAGGCCCAGGTGAGAGTCTTGCACCTCTTCTCCTCGCCCCAAAGGTTATTTGTTTATCTATTGTTTTACCAACTCCTAGTATTAGGATTCCCTTCACAGGAGTTGAGGTCTTCCTTCCTAAGTCAGCTTTTAAATGCATCCCCCCCGCACCCAGGAGAAGCAGGAGACCTTTGAAATCTCTACTGAAAGAGTTTCTTTCTTAGGCTCAATAGAAACGAGACTTCATGGTCTGGAATGCTGGAGGAAAGAGTACAAAAAAAACAAAAAAGAAAGAAAAAGAATAAAAAGAAATCCATGCAGAAGAAACACTGTGACAATTTCAAAGTGCTGTGATGGTTCTTGATAGTCTTGCGTTTCTAACATTTATAGGATAATGTGCAAAACTGCACTTACAAGCCGACTTAGGAACGAAGACCTCAACTCTTTTTTTTTCTTGTTTCAGAACCTTTATTTGTTTATTCACTCATTTTTATGGCCGGCTCAGCCCCCACCCCTCCCAGGGCAGGGCTGGCGCAGCATGTGGTGCCGGGGATCGAACCGCAGTCCCTGAAGCTGCCCATGCTTTCCCAAGCAGGCATTTTAGACCGCTGAGCCATCCCGCCAGGCCCGACCTCAACTCTTGTGAAGCGAATCGTAATACTAGATGTTAATGAAAAAAAAAAATAAGTAAACAAATAAACTTTGAGATGAGGAGAAGCGGTGCAAGACCCTCACCTGCGCTTCCACGTCTGTCTGATGAGGAGCCAGAAGCCACTGGCTCCTCCCACGGTAGCCACAGACGAAGTCCCATCAAAATGTCAAGCACAGTTTATTCTAGACTATCTCCGTAGACTAGCACAGACCATAAGGAGCATACAGAAGGACACACAGAGGGCAAATTCTCGTGAGCACAATAAGAGTAAAAGTAGAATTACATGGGTTGTACTGCAGGTTCCACAGAACTACCTTTGGGAAAATATCTAAGTGAGCTGACGTTCTGGCTGCATCCCCCCATTTTCACTGAAAAGTTTTACTGAGATAGGCAAGTTAGGGTAGATTCTTGTAACCTGACAAGTATTTCAAGAAATGAGGTATAATAAATAGGGCCCAGGGACAGCTGTGGTCTGTTACTGAAAATCCGGGAAAGCTGGGATAGGGGAGTCCCGGAAAGCTGGGACTCCAGGTGATAGCCATCCGCTTCACCTGTGGGCTCTCTGGCTGTTGCCCTCTCCCTTGCTTGGAATGCTAATGGTTGGCCCCTGGATGAACCCGATGATAGAGAAGGGATGGAGGTTAATGGAGATCGTGGTCACGTTCGTGACTGGGCACATGGTCCTCCTTTCCTGAAGTGATTATGCACGAGATCATGCTCACTACCCTAAATAAAGCTGATTTGCTTTAGGGGTTCATTGCTCACCAAGGGTGGAATCTCAGCAAGTCCTCTGAGCTACCTTCATCAGGTCTTCTCGTTTCCTTTTGGCACCGAAACACAACATTACAACCATTTTACTGCTCTGCAGTAACACCCGAGTTTCTCTGGCATAAGTAGCCATGCATAACCCAGGTGGTTCCAATGCTGCGGTACCTCAATACTACAGTTTATTTTCCAAAGTCACAGTGGAAGGAGAAAAGCGGATGGAGAGCCTTAGGCTTTTATGGGCTGAGAACGGAAATACCTGCGATTCTGAACACATCCAAGACTTCCTCTTACAGTTCCAACTATCTCAAGAAATCTGGGAACATAAAGTTAAGCTCCATAACCAAAAGGAAAGCATGGTGAGTTTTACAAACAGTAAAGTAAAATCTGTAACAGGACACATTATCACCTGGGCCTTTTGGGACAAGCTCCCACAGTAGGGACACAGTGCCCTGCCCCTGTTTTGGAGAATCCACTTGGTCAGAACCAGGCTGATATGGGTTAGAACTGGAGTCCTACTCTTACTGTTTTTGTAAGCCAAGACCGTGCCCTTGTCAATAGAGGCAAGACAGCGACAATGACTCATCCCGAGGACTGTCAGGACAATTTCACGGATATTTTCTTAACATCGTAGCTCATGTGATTAATTCAGAGTCATTATTCCATAGTGAAGATTTTGCTATGACCTACACCATCTGTGTTTTCTGAGTGCATGCGTTAGCACCTTGTGATTTTTATGTAATAATGTGGCTTCAAGGCACAGGCCTTTCTCACATGGCTAAGCTCCACCGTCACCGCCCCGCCCCCCATACACACACCTAAAAGCTCCATTGAACAGGGCAATCTCACTTCTACTCATGGAATCCAGAAATCCATGAAACACTGGTGAGGAGAATTTATCTATTTTTTTAAAAAAATTTAGAATCTTAATCTCTATACTGTCAAGTATTTAAAACAAATCTTGCAAGCACAATTAGTCAAGAATTATAGTAGCAAATTTTCTGCTGGCGAAGGACCTTTGTATGGAGATCTTACTATAGAGGAAGGACGAGAACTGGTTGCATCTTCCTTTCTCAGAGAAGAGAGGAGCCAACCAGGGTGAGTGAGCCAGGAGGGATCCAGCCCCAGTTTTGCTGTGCATTTATCCCTCTCTTTGGGAAGATAGGGATGTGACCATGACATCCTGGGGCAGGGTATCAAGGCCTTCAAGGGCGAGTTGTGTGCAAATCTTCCAACACGTTCCTTGGAGATGTAAAAGAGTGTTTGCAGTTTTTGTCACAGCTAACTTTTCTTGTAAGGTTCTTAGGGGATGTCTTCTTCATTAAATAGTCTGGAGATTTCAAATTATATAATTTTAGTGTCTGAGGCACCACTTTGAACTTAGCCATGGAGGGAAGTTTTATGGCCTAAAATAGGGAAAACACTAAAAATTAAAGTGTGTGTGTGTGTGTCTGTGTGTATGTGGAGGGTGGAGACAAGGACCAGAGAACTAGCTGTTCAACATTCACTAGTACATCACTATGTACCCTCCTCCCCAAGCTGCACACAAGTGAAATGGAATCCAGGTGAGCCTAACACTGCCAAAGGAATTTCTAGTCTTTTGCTGAGAACATGAGGATGACATATCTTCGGGTAACAGGTCTTACGAGCTATTATGTTTTCAACATCATTTTTATTGTTTTTCTCACTAGAAATTGCTATGAAACATTCCTAAGAAGAAGAAACAGAGAATTAATATAGCCACTACCCAAAGATAACCCCTGTTTTTATTTTATTTTATTTATTTTTTTAGGATAGGGTGTATAGGGTCTCACTAGGTAGATCTGACTTGTAGTGATCCTCCTGTTTATAGCTTCCCAAGTACTGGGGTTACAGGTGCATGCCCCCAAGCCCAGTCTCAGTCGCAGTCTCCCAGCACCCTGGGGATGGGGCTGGCATGGGCCCCTGTGTCTGCCTAAGCAGGTGTTTTAATCTGCTGAGCTTTCTGTTTGGCCCTAATATTTAAGGGATTTTTTGCATTTATGTGTAAAAATATCAACAAAGAACTTCATCCAACCATACAGTTCCCCATTGTATGTATGTTTCCCCCGCCCCCGCCTTGGGTGGGTCTCTTTTTGAGGCAATATTTAACTTTGTAGTTCAGGCTGGCCTTGAGCTCACTTTGTAGCTGAGGCTGGTCTTGAACTCGCAACAGTCTTCCTGCATCACTGTCCCAAGCATTGGGATTACAGGCATGCACAACCATGTGTGGTCTCCCCATTGCATATTCTGACCATCTTTCTGGGTAACTAACATCATGTCACATCCTTTTTAATGATTTTAATATCACTATGACATGAATTGAAAAACATTGTATACAGTGTCATCTATTCCATTAAAAATGAGCTATCTGTATTTATTGTTGAACAGTGGACATTTTCCCATAAGCTTCTCCTGCCCTCTGCATGTGGACAGGTCAGAACAGCAAGCACAGGGTGGCATTTCTAGCCAAGTGCCTGAGCACTCTAGTCTTTGGCTCGTGAATTCAAGTTTTCTCACAGATTCTTTCAATCTTTTGTGCTTATCACAAAAGAACAAACGAAAGTGTATTTCCAGGTAAAGAGAATTGCTCACGATTCCCTGGGAGAATTACCTCCTGTCAGAAAAGAGACTCAAATGGCAAATGCATTGAAATAAATGAAGTTGAACATCCTTGATCACAAATACATCTTCTCAGCTCACCAGTGAGCATAATGCCACTCTGAGATGCAAACATCAATTAAAATAATCACTCCTAAATTATCATTTTAATCCACTTTTCCCACAAAGCAGCATGAAACATCTGCAGATTTAGCTCAAAGCTAGTATCTGTGGGGTGATATTAATTATGATGCCAGTTGGGTAAAATTCCCTGGAAACCAAATTAATATACTTTCACAGTGTATTCCATCCCCAATACTCCCAATCCCTTATCCTACACATTTCCCCCTCTTTTCCATACTACTCTGATCATTTTCTTACTTACTGTGTAATTTTTATGTATTATTCATTGTGTGCATAGCTTTCTCTGCTGGTTTCTAAGCTTCATAAGTGTCAGAATCTCAGTCTATCTTGTTCACAAATAGAACTCCACAATTAAAAGAATGGTTAGTATATATAGATATTCATTAAGTATGCTCTTTAATGAACACATCTCATGGTCCTGATAAATCTAGAGGCCCTGTGGCTATATATTCCATCTGTATCCTTGTGAATAGCTAGGAATTGGACATTGACATCAACGAGTAAACAGGAAAAGGTAGGAAAATTGGGTTCAAGGTTGTCTCTGCTTCTGTATGGACAGTGCATCCTTTGTGTTCCAGAAACTACTACAGAACTTATCTGCTTTAAAGATTAAATCAAGGGATCAGGAGATGATATGATGGCCTTCAAGGAAGTCTAACTAGGGCAATGTATTCCCCAAAACTGTGTTTGGGTTCACAAATTTCCCATGTACCCCTGGCATCTGCTCATTTTGACATCAACTCAGGAATTGATCGCCCTCATTTCCCTCAGCTTCCCCATCAGTATAACAGAGACAAAACTGTTTTTTTGAATGATTGCAATATGAAATACATGAAATGGTGTGCATGGAATTGCTTATCAGAATACCTGCCAATCAGTAGGGAAAACTTTCTGTTTTTTGCCCCTGACAAGTGGAAAAACTAGGTCTTAAGAGTAACTAAAGAACTTAATGATGTGATCTTCACAGTGATGAGTGAAGGCCTGGATGTACCGTCTCCACACTCTCCACCTGGTTGGCTTCCTGTGCAGTGTATCAAGAATAGGAGCTATAGCTCCTATGAGCCATAGGTTGTCAGGAATTCAACCGGGCATGGGAACACATTCTTAGTGGCAATAATCTGTAAGATTCATGTGGAAGGGGAAAAGACAGAGCCCAGTAGCAGAACAATCAGAGGAGAAAGAAGAAGAGTGTTATGGTTTGTGTCTAGTTGTCCCCCCAAAGCCTCCTGCCATCATGGGGCATGGCTTCTATAGATTGAGACTTGATTCATGATCCCTGGGATTGTGTTTTAGTACTAATGGGATTATTGGTCTGAGTAAGGCTGAGACTATGGGTGTGGTCTAGGGCGGATATCCTAAGGCAGAGAGCCTAAATATAATATAAAGAGTGACAGAGACAGACTCAAGCTGTAGCTCTTGCTCTCTGCTGCCTTGTTTGGTTGGCTGCCTCTGACACCACTTTGTTGCTGTTCCATCACCATGAACTGGATGCTCTCTGGGCCGGCCAAATATGGACTGAAACCTCCAGTAACTGTGAACTAAATAAACTTTTCTTTCCTTCACTTTGAGTGCCGGGTATTTGTCTCAGCAACGAGTGAAAAGTACCTAAGACAAAGAGGAAGGGGTAAAATTTAGATCAGTCCATTTTCTAGTGAGGACTGAAATTAGAACAATACAAAACACCTTCAGAATGTCTATTCTTGCCCAAACCTTGAGATAAAGCTTTAGAGAAATACATGTTATAGTCCCTCTTTTATAGGTTTAGAAATAGAGGCCTACGGAAGTGGAGGCAGCCATGATGATGACACAACTAGGGAGGGAGAAGGAGGCAGCAACCCGGATCTGTCTGATTCCGAAGACTCCATTATAAATCTGACAGCTGATTTGTTGATAAGATTTCTTCAATTATCAAGATATTGATCCTCACTGATACACTATATTCTTATGAGCTTGGCCTTCCCAGAGGGGGAGATAAATGTGAGGATTATAGCCCAATTAAACTATCAACATTTGGGATGCAAGAATTGAGACCTATTCTTACAGATAATGTTCATCACATTTAGTACTAACTTTCATTGTTAGTTAATGAAAAACCAACGTTACTGTCAGTTAATGTTTTTGATTGATCCATCATTAAAAGACCCTGTCTTTAATTTATTGAAAAAATATTGAGGTCCCAGGACTAACTCCATCGTTGAAAACCTGCAGAAATATAAAGCTCTTGGGCCACAGGTAAAATAGGCTGCCTTTTGGAGTAGATTCTCGGACTCCCCTTGATTTAGCTCTAGGACTTTTCTACTTAGTTGATTTCTCTCAGACTAGGATAACTGTATCACATAGGGAAAGACCCACATTGCACTTCCGGTCTGGTGGGTGTGCCAGGACCATGCTACAGTACCATTTGTTCTCATGATGTGTGTGTGTCTGTTTAGAAAATGACCTGCCGCTTCTACTGGAGATGCATTTGTCTTCATTCTGTACCTTTATCTGATAAAAGTTCCTCTTAATCATGTTAGGGGGAGATAGATGAGGTTTAATCACCCTGCTCATCAAAATCAAAACACAATGTGCTGAGAAGGGTGCACGGTTGCATTGTCCAAAGCAAGTATTAATTCAAATTTTAACAACTGGAAGATGTGATTATTTATCCACTTAGAATATAACTACAAGTACAAATAGGGTTTATATTTTGAATTGAGAATAACAAAATGAGTTCTACTTTGGCTCAAGCCCTTGAAAACATTCTAAGTTCTGACAGTGGGGCTCTTTTATGAATCCTTTGCTTGTGTTTTGAGCTTGACCTAGGTGAGAAGTGGGTTTTCAGCTGTCCCTGTACCCTCACCGGAAGGCTGCAGAGGGGAGGAAACACTGCTATTCTGTGACAGCTCATCTTTTTTCTCTTTGCCATCTTAAACAAGATAGAGATTATTAAAGAAATCCTTCTCCTCACCCCAACCCTGAGTTTTCAAGGCTCAGTATTCAATCTTTGGAAGTGGGGAGCAAGAATTGACTCTCTTCTGTACTCTTTCTCCAAATGAGCGGGCACCAGCAAAGCAGAACTGTGCACATGGACACCAGCGACGTGGATTCATTTGCTGATCATGCAGATTTTAAGCACAGGAACCATTCTGGGCAGCGTAATTCTAGAATAACATAACACCCTGGCAGGAGGCCTAGTTATTCATTCTTAGTTAGCTTTCCAATTGCTGGACGCAATACTTAACACTCTCAACTCAATGGAGAAGGGGCTTAATTTGGCTCATAGTTTAAAAGGATTCAATGCACGATCAGCTGGTTCCAAGGCAGAAGCCTGTGAAGCCTCTTTCAAGGCTTCCGGGAAGCAGAGCAGCCGGGTGGTGCCGGGACAAGAAGAGGCATCAGAGCAGACACAGATCGCAAGGCCACTCCTCCCTGACCAGCCCGGATGCTCCAAGAAGTGTGCTTACCTCCAAGGCAATCCTCTTGACACCTCACCCTAACTGTCACACATCTGGCATGCTTCCTGTGGAGTCTTGGATGAGGAGGAGGAGAAGCAGGAGGAGGGGCGGGAGGGGAGGCTGGAGGGTTCTAGGAGGGGGAGGAGCTAGAGACGGAGCAGGAGGAGGAGCCGAAAGGAACAGGAGGAGAAGGAACAGCAGGAGGAGGCAGCGCAAAAGATTGCCACCCTTAACACTAAAATGTATTAAAGAATTAAAATTTCGAACACCAAATACTATCCTGTGTGACTACGTATCCATAGGAAATTAGCTCAAGGATGCCCTCAGATGCAAAAGTCTATAAATGCTCTAATCACTTAAAAAGTAGCATAATATTTGGAATAATCTGTATGCACCCTCTTATGTCCTTTAAATAATTTTCAGATTACTTATTCTAACCAATTAATATGACATACATGTGTGCTAATTGATATATTGTGTCAACTTGAGATGTCAGAGCTTGGCTGGATCCTCTCTGCTCAGTTCCTGCCGAGGGAGCCCCGCCTTCCAGGGCGGGGTGGACCCGCCTTTGGGCATAATAGGCTCCTCTCTAGGGCGAGATTGGTTCGGTCCCAGGGCGCCTCCAGGACGCCCCATAGTGACGCAGCGCAAAAAGACTATATAAAGGAGGTGGGGTATGCTTTCCCTCTCCGACTTCCTTGGAGAAGTCTGGTCTTCTTGTGCCACCTTGCAGCTGTGCTACTTTAGGGGCGCTTGATCTTCCTGGTGGAGCGTGGGTCTTCTCCGTCAGCGTCCAAGGAAGAGAGGCTTGGCGGACGCCACAGCTGTTGCTCCTTCTCCGCTTTTCAGTCACCCTGAGCTGCGTTTGACTCGGAGCAAGCTGAGCATGGACTGAAACCTCCACGAACGGTGAGTTTCATAAGCCTTTCCTTCCTTCATTTTGAGAGTCAGGTATTTGTTTCAGCAACAAGTGAAAAGTAACTACGACAATATGCTACGTAAATAGCTTTATTTCTTAAGCAGTCATGATAAGAACAATGTTTACACATGTCTATAAGAGATATATGTTCTTTCAGCTGTGTTCAATCTGCGATTGGTTGAAGTCACAGATAAAAATGGCTAACTGTATATTAGGGGATTGTATTTAGTCCCTACTTTTAAAAATCCTTAGAGGAGGAAGTGTATGCCGTCTATGCCCCTCTCTCCCCCTATCGCTGATCCGTCTGTGGCGCGTAGGAGGATGTGTGAAGCTGACCAGGAACTGGCCACGTGCGCACTGCCCCCCGCAATCTGCCAGAGGCCTTTGCGCCTCCCCTGCTCCCACTTCCTGCCGGTTCAGATCCTAGCACTACTATGCGCTGTGAGGCCCTTTGTCTTCCGTGCTCTCCTTTGGAAATGAGTGAGGACCAAGGAAACCAGCGCAGGTGCAGGCTACTTACTCAAGTGTGTGATACTGAAGGAGCTCAACCTCGTCTCTGGGAGTTTGATGGGGATTATTAACCCACAGGAGCTGTGAACCTTTCTTTTTTTTTTTTTTTTTTTTGCGGGACCTGGGTTCGAACTCACTACCTTATACTTTCCAGACAGGCACTTGTACTATGGAGCTATCTCCCGGGCCCCTTGTGAACGTTTTATAGTCTCCATTTTACAGAAAAGAGAGACTTCAGAGGCGTCCTGAGGCGGGGGAGGGGGCAGCTCTCCTGCGGAGGCTGGAGGCAACTAGAAGTGGGGTATCGTGTGCAGCAGCTTAGAGGTGCACATTTGGTTTGTGTGGGTTTTGTTCTAAGCTGGAAGTGAGGGCAGAAATCAGGAATGTTGTCAGTTATTATCATGTTCTGCCCATGTTGGGCTGATGTTTTCGGGAGTTGTTGGGCTTCCTAACCTGGTTATCGGAGAGGGCAGTCTGATTTCCTATAAAGCTTATGGAAAGCGTACCGGGTTCCCAGATGAGATAAAGGGCTGGTTTCTTGGGGTGAGAATTGCAGGCTGCAGGTCAAAGTTAGGTTTCTAGATGCAAACCAGCCATTGGTCACTCATTATCGGCACAGTCTCTCATTCCCCACCCTGGAAGCGAGCAGCACCGAGGAAGAAGAGGGCGTGAGGCCGTTTATATTCACCCTCTTATTCAGTCTAGACTTTTCTGAAATCTGGATTTGAAAGGAAAATGTTATGAATTCCAATTATATTTACACATCTAAGCCACATTGTCGAACCAGCATAATCAGTAATAATAATAATAATAAGGCATTTGTTTTAGATACATAAATAAGACAATCTGTAAGATTATAGGTTAGCAAACTCCTGAGCAGAAGACAAAAGCTGACTGCAAAGTTCTCTCACTCTTTACGGAGTAAAGACTTTAGTCATCTCCAAAAGTTCCCTGCCTGGCAGAGAATTCTATTAAAATAGAATTAAAGAACTTTGGATGGGCAGCAAACTTTGAAAACGTGTTCCTTCTTTTTTTCTTAGGGACTTAGCCATGTACATAAACCCTGCCCTCAAGCTTAAAGGCTTGGACTTACACAGCAGCTTCCTCAGCTACTCATTGTTCTTATATCGCTCTTTTGTTGATAATAAGTCTGCGTACATGAAGTGCATGTAACTTTGGACTTTGCTTATGTGAAGTTGAAAATTTTGAGAACTTGCAATGATGTAAAATATTGGTACCAAGAGGTCTGGGCAGGGTAGAGGACCCAAAAACTTTTATATCATTTATATGTGATAAAGGTGGGGAATTAGTCTCTCAATGTGTGAAATACTAGGGACTTCCATCCTGGCTTTTCTGTATGAGGCACAGGTTTGTGCACTGTTGTGGGAATAGACAGGCAGGTGGGGCTGGTTTGGCAGGCAACGTAGGGAAATTTGGCAGTGAGCATGGGAATCTCATTGATCTCATTAGTGATGCAATACAGACTTTCATTGGTGGGTGCCGGGAGTCAAACTTGGAGCCTCACGTTTGCCCGGGAGGCACTCGGCCAGTGACTTACACTACAGACTTTCCAGGCTCAGCTATCCCAATAATTATAATTAAAATGTCTCTATTCTCTTTTAGACTGATGTTGAAGTCGAAGGGTTATGATAGTTAAAGGGAGGCTATCCAAAGAAGGAAATCCTTGGTAGCTTGTTTGTTTGTTTGTTTATTTTAGCATATTTAGTGAAACATGGTTACATATGAACTTGTATGACTTCTTCACAATCCTATCAGATGGGAATCATGTTCGCATTTGCCAGCCTACACATATAGAAAGAGGAAAAAATGTTAAACTCACACAGCTTCGAAAAGGAGTGAAAGAAAGGGAATGTGTAGACCCACTGAGACGTGTTGCTGCACAGGATGAAGCTGTCAGGGGATTGAAGCAGACATAGCAGACAGCCCTTGGGTTTCCTGGGTTTGCATCTGAGTTTACAGGGATGAAACGCAGCTAGAGTTAGAGCATCCTTTTCCTCACCTCCCATAAGGAGCACAGCCAAGATTTCTGTGACAAAGACAGATTGGCAAGACAAACGTATGAAATATTTATTTAAGAAAAATTTTACATGACTTGGGAAACTTCAGATATGAAAACCTAAAGAACCAGGAAAAATGAAGAATTGGTATCTATGGAAAAATGTGATGGGATAAGGGTATAATAACCAGAGTACAGTCCCATGGTAGCTGAGGAGGGAAAACCAGTAAGCAAAAACTATCAATACAGACCTGATACAGTTGGGGACCAATATACTGCTGGAGATCAAGAGAGACCAGGGCCCTAACATGATACTCAATAAATGGTTAATTTGTTGGTGTTTGAGGATACTCGGACTTACAAACCACTTTTGTTGTGAACCTTGGTTCTTCCCTGGGGCCAATAGAAGGCCAAAAGCAGAACAAAGTTTTATTTGCAGCTTGCAACCTTTATTACTATAAATCTTGGCTCGGATCTCTCCTCAGCTCTGCACAGGGCTATGTTGATCATTTAGGGAGTGTCTGTCCACAATTTGGTCACACAGGATCAATTTTTAAGACTGAGGACACCATATAAGGGTCACAGAGAAATTTATCTATACCCTGAAACCTCTCCTGATTCCAGGACTTGTGGAGTCCTGGCTGAGGACGCCTCAGACAGAGAATCTGCTCTGAAAACAAAACCACCCCCCAGCCTTGAGGATTCCAGACCTGTAGCACCTGGACAGAGAGACAGTGACGGACCAGTTCCCATATCATGACAGAATCCTTCCCAGCTGGCCTGCTGCTTCTGTGTCTGAACCCACATGGCAGAGTGTGCCCCTTCAAGTTACGTGGGTTGTTCTCCTATCTCTTCTGTAATGCTTCAGTTGAAGTTTATTTGCAGTCAATTGGCACTTTAGTTTGAATTAATTTCCATTTCTGCTACAGCAAGACCCCAAGCTAACAAGCGATACCATCCATTCCATTCAGCTTCTATGAGGCTCTATTTTTCCTCTCAGGTGTACAACACACTCTCACTGGGATGAAGATCTCAGGACCTACTATCAGACAAAGTATGCCAGGGAATTTTGCTATGAACCTACATTAAAAAGTCAAGGAAAGTTAGAAAAGTATCTCTAAGTTTTGTGGGTTCCTTTGGGTGAGCAGTATGCTAGGTTCTATGACCTACCTTCATGAGGGGATTCTGGTTTCTATTACTCATTATTGGGGAGAGGGTTGAACATTCCCTATTCCAGAAGTTAGGCGGGTGGCTTTCTTTCATGATCCATTGAAGCATTCTCTCAGTCCTGAGAAGTCAGTCCAGTTAAACGGTGATGATTTATGTCTCATTTCAGCAGGCAGTACTGAAGGTGAAATTCCACCCGAGTTAAATCTCTATATGGCTCAAGAAATCAGGTACGATCGTGCATGGCATAAAGATGAATCAGTGAGTGACAGATCTCCCGTAAGATGGTAGTCACATAAAATTATAATAGAGCTTAAAAATTCCTGTTGCCTGGTGACACTGTACCCACCATAACATCATAGTGCATGATTCATACACACATCACCATTCTATAAAAAGTGCATACAGTTCATAATACTTGATAATTAGAAGTTACTATGTGACTAAGTTTTACTTTAACCATGCTACACATTTTATTGCTGTTTCAGAGTGTACTCATTTTATTTATAAAAATAAACTTACTGTAAAACAGTATCTAGCAATAGGCCGGCGGCAACCTCAATGTTATCTCACATCTAACAGCTCTCTGGATTCTGTTGTTTTCTGTTGTGACTGATTGAATTCCATGTTATTCTTATTGATCATGGACACCATGTTTACAAATCTGCTCAAGTGGCAAGCAAGAGGCTGTGGGAGTGACTGGCCTGGACATGAAACTGAAACTAAAGGTGGAAAATCGATGGTTATTGCATTCCAGCCAGATGCGTCCTTAGCTACAGTTTCAGTTGTTCTTCTTGAGGGGTACGAAATCCCTGACAACCACAGTTTGAAGAAGGACATGAATATCCACTTCTCAGGTGAAGAAATATAAAGGGCAATAAATACATGAAAAAGTGCTCAACATCATTGGTCATTCAAGAAATGTCAATTAAAACAATACTGAGAGTCTCTGTCACCCCAGAAATAATGGCCAGCATTAAGAAATCAATCAATAACAAATAGTGGAGGGGCTGTGAGGGGAAAAGAACACTTGTTCACTTTGGTGGGAGCGTAGCCTGGTACAACCAGTTTGGAAATCGGTGTCGAGATTCCTCACAAAACTAAGACGAGAGGTCACATTGGACCAGCTATTCCACCTCTAGGTATTTTTTCTAGAAGAACTGACAACATGACACCACACTTGACATACATGCACCCATGTTTGTAGCAGCCCAATTTGTCATAGCTAAATCTTGGAAACATGCCCATCAACTGAGGGATGGAGAAAAGACGTGCTATTTTCATACAATGGAGTATTACTCAGCTGTAGAGAAAGATAAACTTAAGGCTTTTACAGGTAAATGGTTGTAACCAGAGATCATATTCATAAGTGAAATGTGAAATACATCAGACCCACATGTGTAAACATTGTATTTTCTCCCTAGTGTAAGAACCTAAAAGAGTAAACAAAATTCAAAAGATACAGTGGATACTGTGAAAGGAAAGATACAAAAAAAAAAAAATGCAACTGAAGTAGGGAAAAAGGAGAAAAGAAAAAGAATGAAGGAAAAAAATAAAAATATATACTCAAGATAGTTAAGACAATTGTATTACTAGTTTCTATTTTATTGAAAGGACCAGTTACACAGCAGCTGAATGTGATCAGGACTTTGGCAAGCTCCTTTGTGATTTCATCTTTTCTAATAGCTTTTGACATAATTCTTTCCTTTAATGAATTTGGTTAAGGTTGTTTCTATGTATTTTACTCTTTAGAAGAAAAAGTATTGATTTATTGACTCCTTTTTTTTTTTTTTTTTCCCAGTCCCAAGTTCATTAGTTTTCACTCAGATCCTTATGACTTCCTTTTTCGTTCTGGGTTTGGTTTTGGGTTTGGACTGTTTTCTTTTGTGAGGACTTTGAGGTACACCATGATATGATTTATTTGCTCTTTTGTTTTTGCAATGTGAGTATTTACAGTAATAAACTCTGTTAGGATGGACTTTGCCATGTTCTGTATATTCTGGCATATTACACTGGTATTATGACTTAATTCTAGAAATTAAATGCTTTCTTGCTGTCCTCTGTAAGCTTTTGGGTATTCAGGCTCACATTTCATTTAATCCTATGATTAAATTCAATCCCATGTTTATAAAAATGGTTTTAACCATTGATTTCTAGTTTCAGTGCACTGTGATCTAACAGTGTACATGGGATAATTGTGATTCTTTTGTGTTTAAGCACAGTCTGTGGGCTAGTGTGTGCTCTGTCTAGAGGAATATCCCATGTACTTTTGAGAAGAATGCGTATTCTGTTGCAGTAGAGTAAAATGCTCTATAGATATCTACTAAATCTATTTATTTGAAAATGTGGTTCAACATTTCCTTGCTGTCGCTTTTGCCCAGTTGACCTTTATATTTGCGAAAGTGGAGTGTTGTGTCCTTTGTCACTGTCTTAACGTCTGTTTTATATTTTATATCCAGTAGTGTTTGTTTGATGAAGTTGAGTTATCTAGTATTCAGTGTATCTATATTTACAATTGTTATTTCTTTCCTGTTGAAGTTTTCCCTTAGCTGATATGTAGTGACCTTTGCCTCGTGATTAGTTGAACCTTTAAGTCCATTTTGTCTGAGATTAAGATTGCTATCCTTATTTGTTTTGGGTTCCTAATGGTTTTTCATCTGTGTTTCTAATCTGTGAGTTTTCTTTTTGTATTAAATATCTCTTGCATGCAGCAAACAATTAAGTTTGTTTTTTGATCCCACTTGCAATCTGTCTTTTAACTGGGAAAGTTGAGGCCATTTACATTTAGAGTCATTGCTGAGAGATATTAACTCGTTCCTATGTTTATATTATTTTTTGGTTGTCAATTTGTGTTTGTGGGTGTTCACACTTGCATGTATGGGTAACTGTTCACTCATCTTGATGTATTCATCCCATTAAAATATTAGGCACTGTTGGCTTCATTGTTTCTATCGATATAGGATATTTTTGAGAATTTTTCAGAGTGCTACCCTAGTGGTCATGAATTTCTTAAGATGTTCTTTGTTATGAAATATCCATTTTTGCAGAATATATTAGTCTAGATTGAAAGTTGTTTCTTTTTGGGATTTCAAACGTTTCATTCCAAGATCTTCCAGCCTTTGAGGTCTGTGTTGAGAAGTCTGCTGTAATTCTAATGGGTTTATCTTTATCTGTTTTTTCTCTTGCCTCAGAGCTTCTAACATTCTGTTCTTGTGTTGTCCTTCTGAGATTTTACCTTTGATGTGTCATGGAAAGTTGCTTCTCCCCTTGCAATTATTCAGAATTCTGTATGTCTCACTCACTTGTTTGTTGAGTTCTCTATATTTGGGCAGTTTTCTGCTTTCCATAAGCAGGTATTTTATTTCATGCACAATGTCTTCTAATACTAATCTAACTCCAGCCTTGAGTTAGTCATCTTAGAGTCAGGTATTAGCTATTGGATCAGTTTTACTCGCTTTTGTGCTTTTCATGTATTTTTGAGTGTATGATCTCAAGGTTTGAATCTTGAGGTCTGACACTGCTCGTATTGATTACCTGCTATTCCTGTATTTGGTAGAATTATTTACAGGATTTCATTTGGCACCTTTTCATGGACACTAATTCTCTGGGAAATTTGTCATTCATGTTGAATGATCTTGATCAGCTTTTAAGCTATCTCCCCAGCCCCCAGCTTTTAATAGTTTCTCATTTGACTCACCTTTAAATGCATTGATAGTTTGTTAAATCAATTGTCTTATTGATTATATACTATTTGAGATAACTGGGTTTCTTTGAATCCCCCTTCATTTCATTCATTTCAGCCACTTTGGTGTTGGATTTCATCAGCAGAGTGCCCCTTGGGTCTGTTCTGGTTTATCACGTTCTCTCTCTGTGTGCACATGCTCCCAGCCATGCATTCCAGTGCTGGGAGTTGAAATAAAAAGCAAAGAGACTTTGCCCTTGCTATGAAATCTCTAGCTAGTGTCATTGTCTATGATGTACTCTTCCCTTTGTCTGTCCCTCCTGCCTATTCAGTGTAATTGAGTTGGACCCAAAACCTGAGTTATGAGGAAATATTTTTTCACTTCTTATTACAGCAACCCCAGAGCCAACCTTACATCCATCGTGAACATTAAAACCTATTTTGAGAATTTAGGCCTGCTACTTGCTGCTGGCATAATATGGGATGGAGAGGGAGTGGGAAAAGAAAATGGATGAGGACAAGGAAGTCAGTAAGACGTTAAGAAAAGAGAGATAAGAGAGATACCAATAGGTAAAAAGTAGGCTATCTGGCTCGGTTGGAATTCTAGCTGGAGGGAGGTGTTAGCATTGAGAGATTGCTTCTGCAGGCAAGAGGAGGGACACAGAAGGAGAGAGTTGCAGTTAGACATGGAGGGAAGGTGTGAGGTTGCCAGGGCTGTTAACGCATTTCCTCAGTTTAGTTTGAATCTTCCAAGCAAAATTCTGGTCAGGTGTGCCCCGATGAGGTACCATTCCGTTGCAAGCATGGTTCTTGTTTTCTTTTGCTCATACACAGGTGCCTGCTTTTTATATCCTACGTAGAAAGTAGATACACAGAGAGGACAATAAAAGGGGTAGGGAAAATAAGGAAAGTGAAGAAAACTCAAGGATAAAAGCAAGTAAAATCAAAAGAAAGACCCAAGGCGAGTAGAAAAAAACCTGAGTAGAGGAATGAGGAAAAAAGGAATCAACTCATGTCACACACAGGTGTAATTTCCTAACAATGAATGTGATCATCATGTATACCTAAGATTACTAATAAGCTTAATTAATAAGTAAAATAAAAAATTATATTAATGATGAAGCAAAAACTGAGGAGGAAAAGAAAAAAAAAAAAAAGCCAAAACAAACGAAGCAAAGAATCGAACAAAAACCCCTCACAGCTGTTTCACCACACATCCAGCGGATCCACACAGTGCCTTTTGTGCTTTTGTCTGTACTGTGATTACAGGGAGCAAAGCCAGTCTTCCGCTGCTGCCATGGAAGATTTAAGTGCCCGTCTGGATGCAACGAGGGCTGTGAATTTCTCTAAACTCGTTGTTTGGCTGCAAGTGTGCTTCGAACGAGGCTAAACGCAGACCTTTGCCTCTGTGTTGAGACGTGGCCATCTCAGCATCTCAGAAGAGGCTATGGTGTCAGTTGGCCTGTATCTGGTTCTCTGTTGGTTTCTACTAGGGACTTCCCACTCCAATTCTCCCCACTGCAGGCCGAATCCTGTAGTCACCTTTGTACCTCCTTCCATGGGCCTTCTGCCTAATGTATCCCCCAGTGGTCCTCGGACACAGGTTCTGCCTTCTGTCCCTCTGCCCTCAGATCTTTATCTGTTGCCAGGTCCTGTCGCAAGAGCTCTGCTTTCTGACTTATAAAACTTGGTACAATGCCTACACTTGGCTGAAGGCCATCTTTTCCTGTCAAGAATGGTGGGCAGCAGGCAGGATTTCATATTGTCTTGGTCTTTCCAGTGTTTGGGAAAACAATAGGAGTGTACTTACTCTTGCCTGAATCATCCTCTTTTCCCCGTGTCTCTAAGGATGTGTTCTGTGGTATTTTGACAGCAAAGTCCACATGCTCAAAGTTCCTGGTGTTCAGTCTCTCTCTGGATGTGTTGACGAGCTTCCTTTGTTGATGCCGTACAGTGAGCAGTGGAGAGGATGCTGCGGTGGGTGTGTTCCTTGATGTTTGGGAGGGTGATGCAGGGGTAGATGGCCTGTTTCTATGTTGTTGGCTGTCCCTCTCTCTGATTGCAGTCCAGGCTTCCCTGGGGCAGTAACTGCAGGTAACTCCAATGTCAGATTTTCTTTCCAGACGGGTGGAAGAATGTATAGGGAGCTTATTGCAGCAGTGAACTCTGCACTGGTCTTTTCCTCAGGCTATTATAGCTCCTCCCCAGATGCCATGTCATTGGGGAAATGATATAGGCCTGATTCTCTTTATTAACAACCCAGATAGTCAGTTCAGTCCAAAAGATTTGTCTTCTCCGCTAAATTATTTATATCTGGATGTGTTTGCTTCCGTATTTCAGAATACCTGCATTATTTCATGTCACTTCTTCCAGCTTCTCCAGTGCACCACCTTTGCTAATCAATCGTTTCGTTAAAAGACAAAGGTTTAATCACACACACACACACACACACACACACACACACACACACACACACACACACACACGCACACACGCATGCTAGTTGAGGCCTGCAAAGGGCCATGATCACCATTGTTACCTCTTACCTCCACAGCTTATCCCACTAGAAAGTCTTCCGTGGGAGGCACACGCAGGGCTGTGTTCTCCACAACAGTGCTTTGCAGGGATTTCCTCCACAAGGGCTTGCCAGAGACCCTTTGTGAGGGAATTTTAATCTTCAAAAATATGAACACACCCATGATGATCTTTTGGGTTTTTCATCAGATTTGCTTGTCAGCAGATGAAGTACCATGAGCATTCCTCTCTATGAAGGAAAACCTTTCATATTGGTGGCAGTGTTTTCAAACTTTGTTTTCTTTTGTTACTTGGTTTTTGTTCGCTTTATTTTATGCTACCTTTTTAAAGGGAAAAATAAGCAACAGAAACAAAGGAACATACAAACATATAAATGCTGCAGAATTTCAATGAATAGTGCTTTTTGCATTACGTATTATTATCATCAAATTTGTCACTCAGATTACCAGATATAGGTATGCAAGATTCTTGGAACAATTGACGATTACTTTCCTTTCAATAAAGCTTAATTTTTTCCTTGCCCTTTTTACTTTTTATTTTTTATGTATCTATTATTATTATATGCTCACATTTTCAAACTTTGTAAGAAGGCTTGATACCACTGAAAGAAAATGAAAAACTCAACTTATGAGATAGGAAGTGTTTACTTCTATTTTCTGGGAGAAATGGTGGAAACTTGGTTAAATTGCTTTGATAAATACTAAATTTCCCCAGTCAAACAGTTTATACCTAGTGTTTTCTTTTAGGAAGCATATTCCTGATTTTCATATACGTATATATTATATATGTTATATATGCATATATATCTATATGTAAAGATTTATCTGATGAGTTTTTACACTTTATATTTTCAAAGAATTCATTTTACCTAACTTATCAAACTTACTTATGGAGGGAGTTCCTCTTTATAGACCCTTCATATCTATGAAACCCATAGCAATAAGTACTCTTTCAGCTACTGAATTTACATCTTATATTTTTGTAGTAGACTTGAATACATTTTTAAGAATTTTATTCATCTTTTCACAGAATCAGTTTTAGTTTGATTTGGCTTTTGCTATCTCCAATTTCATTGCTCTCTGCTTAATTTTTGTCATACCTTTTCTTTTTGTTTAAAAAACAAATTTTTAACTTGCTCATCTTTCTTTGGTTCCCTGGAGTGGAGATTTACCATATTAATTCTCTTCAATTTAGCAAGCCTGTATCTGCTAATTTGAGCAACACTTTGAAGATAATGATATGTAGTATAATAATCTTCTATTAATTTCCTATCATTTTGTTTCTATTTTATTTCCTATTATTTTGAAATTCTGTATAATTTTTATTTTTTCTTTTCAAAATAAAAATTTTAAAAATATACATTTTTTTAAATCTTCCTGTTTTATAAAACTTGCATTTAATGATATATCCATTTAAGCAGGGATTTCATTACATTTTATACATTTATGTTATATTTTCATTTAGTTTAAAATATTTCCTCAGATTTCTACTTTTAATTAATGTGTTATTTAGTAATGCTTTTAATGTTTAAAAATTGAAAACTTTTTGAAAGCATTTTGTTACTGATTTAATATCATGTTTCTAAGGAAAAAAAGTGTACCTATTCCTTTTTTTTTTTTTTTTGTCTTTTTGAGACAGGGTCTCACTAATGCAGTTCAAGCTGGCCTTGAGCTCACTTTTGTAGCCTTGGCTGGTCTCAAACTTGCACTGATCCTTCTGCCTCAGCCTCCCAAGTGCTGGGATTATAGGCGTGTGCTTGTTCCACCTTTTAAGTTTCTTAAAATATATTTTATCACCCAGAATAAATTTAGCTTGGTGAATATTCCCAATGACTTTGAGGACACTACATATTCTGTTATTACAGGATAGAGTATTATGGAAATGGCAATTTGATGTAGCAAGTTAACGGTGTTGCTCAGGACAGCTACTGTTATAGCAATTTTAGATATACTGGAAGCAAAGAATCCAAGTAGCATTTGGAGAACTGGAAGGAACCCGGCTTTATAACACTGGCAGGCTCAGAGGAGCTGTGTACTCCAAAGTCTGAGCCCTGAGCTATTATAGGCAGTTACTTTTATACTGTTTATCAGGTGGGGGCCTCTTGTGTGCAAGTGGAGCTTTACAAATATCGGAACAAACTGGAAATAGAAATCGGCTGGGTACAGCTTGTATCTCTGATACATCTTGTGCTTAGCAAGTCTGTTCACAGAAGTGAAGGGAACGCTGTAGACTATTGACATATTTGCGTTTTGACACATTTTCAACACAAAAGTTCTACGTTTTCTCCTTTGGTGTCCCTGTTGCACCTTATCATAGAGCAATACCTAGGGGCTGATATATGGGATAGGGCCACACCAGCAGCGGAAGCACAGAATGACTAGTGAGAAACAATACCCTCTTCTGGAGGAATACCATCAATTAGTTTAAACAAGGCCCAAAGAGTATGATGAAGGGGACTCTGGCCAATGGGCCAGCCAAGGAAGGAGCTATCCCAGAGAATGCCAGTTAGATCTAGCCTGTCCTCTAAGTCTATGGGCAGACTGGCCAGATAGCTCAGTGGACTAAAACGCCTGCTCAGATGGGTGCAGGAACTGGACTGCCAAGCTGGTCTCACCCCTGGAGTCAGTGCTCTGAGACAGTGACTAGGACTAGGCATGGTGATGTGAGCCTGTACTCCTAATGCTTGGGAGGCTGAAAACAGGAGGATCATATGAGTCTGATCTGTATAGTGAGACCCTGTAGACCCTGTACTAAATACATTAAAAAAAATCTATTGGCTTGCTTTTGTAACCTTGCATTATGGTTTGTGTATAGGTGTCCCCCCCAAAGCCTCATGCAGTCATGAGGTGGCTTCTGGAATTTGTAATTGATTATTGTGAAAATAATCACCTCCCCTGGGGCAGGTGTTTTGCATTTCAATGTAAGGTAGGATGAGAAGTTAGCTGCTTGAGCTGCTGCTAGCTCTCTCCCTGCGTACTTGCTCTTACCAGCCACCATGAAATATTGTTTTCTACCATGTGCCTCTCTGCCTTGGAGCCAACTAAATATGGACTGAAACCTCCAGTAACTGTGAACTAAATAAACCTTTCCTTCCCTCATTTTGAGTGTTGGGTGTTTATTCCAGCAATGAGAGAAGAGTAACTAAGACACCTTGCTATGGCTTCCCAAACTATCCCAGACTGGCTTGTGTATAAGCACCACTGTTCTTGTAGGAATAGATGTAGAGCCCCACCACTCACCCATTTTCTGCTGTAGGAATGTCTAGCCTTCCTTGGTTCTGGACAGTTATGGCAGCTATGGAGCCTAACTCACTTTGTCACTTGAGAAGGAACTTGAAACATCAGATAAGCTTTGAGAAAGGCCTTAGAGCAGCAATTTGTAAGACCTGATGACAGTGGTGAGTCCAACGATCCCTGTTCCAGTTGCAGCATGTATACCTAGCTCTCTAGCAAGGGGACAAGGACAGAAGCCCAGTGGTGTCAGGCTGAAATTAGCATAGGGGCTAGGAAATCTTGGTCCATCTTTGTGCCCAGGTAAAACAGGGTGCAGGTTCTGGACTAGTTAGCAGGGAGACAGATGTAAGTAGAAGTACCGCAGAACCAAAACACGGCTAGTATACTCAAGCAAAAATGATTGTGCGTCTGCTGAAGGCTGAAGTCTTTGTCTTCTCCTTGCCAGATCCCATCCAAGGTAGGCCCAGTCAAGAGGAGAGCATTGCCTTGGCATTTAACCTAGGTAGCATGCTGAGTTTTATTTTCCCAAATCAAAGAGGAAACTTTTTGTATCTAGTAGAAGCTATTTCTGAGACTGGTTAAGATTGGGTAGCAAGAGGCACTCTCTTAAGGATTGGGTCCCAGGCAGAGGGGGTGATTATTGGACTGTGATGATGGAGGGGGTTCTGTCATTCATTACAAAATTTTGATCCCTTCTGGAAGAGGCACTGGATGTCTACTGTTGTGTGACCCACATAATGGTCGATGGTGACCTGTGAGGAGGAACTAGAAAAGCGGTCTGGGGAGGGTTGAGGAGTCCGCGTGAAATTAGAGCTTGCAGGATTTAAGTGTTCAAGAAAGATTCTTGAAGTAAAGATCTATTGAATGTAAAATATGGCCTGGGAGTCTAGATTGACACGTTCCACAATACACCCTCACATGGAACTGTTGTGGACCTTGTATGGACCTCATATGTTGGGTTTTTTTTTTTTTTTCTAATTTGTTGGCTTTAAGAAAAGACTTTTGCCAAGCTTTGAAAGGCCAAAGACTTCAGTGGCATATGGTGGGTGTCATTCTGGAGAGGGGGTATATGAGGTAAGGTGACAGGATACCGCTGTTAGTCTCTTACAAAAGGAGGGAATTTTCTTGTGACCTGCTACCTTAGCCTTTTGCTGTGCATAGACTCATCACCTCCAGCGTGACTAGAGCAGGGTTGCTGTCTCTCAGTATCTTTGAGGTCATGCTGTGTCCTAGTAGTTCCCATTGGAGTTGGATCCTTACAGAGGTCTGTGGGTCATCATGAGAAGTCCACATGGCAGATGAGTCCTTCGGGTAATGAGTTTTTCAGCCTTGAATGATGGATCCAAGGGGCGATGCCTGCAGCTCTAATAGCAGTTGAGGTGATAAGAACAACAGTGTGGGGTCACATCCACGCAGACTGAAGACACTCTTTTCTCCAATCTTTGATCCAGACTGAATCTCCTGCTAGAAATAGCATATACTAGGATACCTTAGGAGATTGAATTTTCTGTAGGAGTCGTGTGGATGTAAGAATATGCCTTTGCTAGTGCCTGTAGCTCAGCAACCAGGCTGATGTCCTAGTTGTCTGACATCTCCTGTGAAGGCTCTTATTATGACAGGTAAGCTCTGAAACAGTATCTTATAAGGGGAGTAAGGAGTAGCCTGAGAGTTCTGGGGTAATCTAGCTCGCATATAACTGGGCTAGGTCCCAGCATATATATCTCCAACAGGTGAGTCTCCTGAAAAAGCTACAGTGATTTTCAGGGTATGGCTCATATTTTCACTTTTCCTGAACTTTGTGATCTGTAAGCTGTATAAAGATTCCATTTGAGTTTTCTTTTTTTTGCACGTGGCCAGTTCAGCCTGCCATGAGGGCAGGGCTGGCATTGTATGTGGTGCCATGGATCAAACAGAACCATGGTCCCTTTGCTTTGTATAAGCTTGCATACTTTAGACCACTGAGCTATCTCACCAGCCCTCCATTTGATCTTGATAAGATCTGTGAGAATCTGAGTCATCTCTGCCATGAAGGCCAGCCCTATGTCACTTCTGATGCTGAGGGGCAGTTTATATCTGGGGATGACCTCCCTCAACAGAACCTTAGCCACTTTTTGAACTTCTTCTGTTAGCACAGGTATGGCTTCTACCCAGCCCAAGTAAATACAATCAGAGACCAGGAGGTATTTATATTTAGGTCATGTTTTTATTTCTGTGAAATTGACCTGTAAGCCCTTAAAGGGTGAAGTTCTAGTGTGTTGCATTCCCAGAGTGGGTCAAAGGCATTGGATAACATTGTTGTGGGCCTAGGCTTAATATCCATTAACCAGAAAGGGAATAGAGTATTGTTGACCTAGGAATGTTTTTAGTACAATTTTTCCTAAGTGGGTGAGGCCATGGTGGTGTGAAATGAGAGAGTTGTCCATTCCTTGAGGAATGGAAGACCCCTGGTCCAGTAGGCACCAACCCATTCCTGAACCTTTGTGAGCTCCTTTATTTCGAACTCACTCCCCCCGCCCCCCAGGATATATTAGGGTGGTTGCTAGGTCAGTCATGTGTCAGTAGCCTCTTTAGCTACCTGGTCTATCCATTGAATTTTCCTTGTCACATTATCTTGTGCTTTTCGGTGTCCCTGGCAGTGTTTGATGGCCACTCCTTTCTGTTTCCAGATGGCCTTTAGAAGTTGGAATATTCTTTGTTTATTTACTGCCCCATCCCCCACGATTAGTAATCCTCTCTTTGTATATGGCCCCATGTATGTGGGTGGCTGTACGGCATGCCTGGAGTTAGTATAGATGTTTATAGCTTTTCCTTGGGCCAATCAGAGAGCTTCAGTGAGAACCCATGCTTCAGCCCTTTGTGCCAACCATCTCTCTGGGAGTGGGACACCCTCCATGACTTGTTCTGTTGTAAAGACAGCCTAGCCAGCCAGGTGTTCCTTAGTCTCTACAGAGCTGCGGCTGTCTGAGAATAGAGTAGCATCTGGCTTAGGTTCTGGAGTAACATTGATACCTGGTCATCTTGAGGACATGCCACTTATAATTTCTTCATAGTCATGATCTGAAGTCTCTCTTTGGTTTGTAGAAAGGGGGCCAGGTTTAAAGTCTGAAGAGTTCCCTGGACAACTTGAGGATTTTTACAGAGCAGGCTCTGGTACTGAGTCATCCTAGCACTTAAGACCCATTTGTGTTGCTAGTTATTCAGTGCATTTATAGATGTTTTATAATCAGTACATTTATAGATGTCTTAGTAATTTTATTATGAAAAAGACCAATAAAAGTGACTAGATCCATTTGTACCACCTGCAGTATGAAATACTCATGTATATCCCAAGCTAGCAGGAACAAGTTAAAGTCTGTACTTACATATCTTTATGCTCAGTGATTCCTTCTCAACTCTGTCTGGCCAAATGATGACGACAACCAAAGTATTCTTTATCTCTGACATAACATTTTACTTCTGATGTCTCCTTTGGTTCTTTCCATCCACCTACTTACATGATCCATCTGTTCTTGGAGGTTTACCTTGTCCTTTAGAGCCCTTGGTGTATTGATCATAATTGACTTAAATTTACTTTCTAATGATTCCAACATTTGTATTAATGCCACTTTACATGCCCACTTTACTTTGTAGTTTTCTCGCAATGGTCAGTGCACTGTGTCAGCCTGGCACAGTTGCCTCAGTGGCTCCACACTCTGGGACATGAAGGCCCCACCCCAGAGGAACTCGGCACGAACAGGGGATGTAAAGGGGTTAAGGAGGAATCTGGCATTCCTCTTCCTCAGAGGAACTGCACTCCTCATAGACAGCTTGGACTTGATCGCCTGGTTTCCAGCACAGCCTCTTTGGCTGCCATCTTGGATCCTTCAGCTTTCTTTAACAGATTCTGCAGCCTTCCACTGAAGACCCAACAGCGGACTGTTAGGGACTGTTAGGAATGGAGCACTGCAGTGAGCTTCAGACCTGGCAGCTGAATCCTTTAGTCTCTGGTATGCAGATGCTCTCAGCATACTTCCTCATTTATCTCTGTGACTGGTACATGTTGTGTTATATCTATTATTTGTATTATATCTGTTCCTCTAGTAAAACCCTGACTGACACACATTCCTTGAAATTTCTTTGTTGAATATTGTTATTGAATGTAGTATAACAGAGACTGCAGTAAATAGATCCTCAGGGTGAAGGTTTCCATTAAGTTAGCCAGTGGTTGTCCTATGTTTAGTGTTAGCTGTGGCTGTAGGAACAGAGTTCTGGTTTCTCTAGTGCTCTAGATTTTGCATCTGCTCTTGTTTTTAGTTTTCTTTTCTGCTGGGCATGGTGGCACATGCCTGTAATCCCAGCATTTGGGAGGCTGAGGCAGGAGGATTGATGTGAGCTCAAGACCAGCCTGTGCTACAAAAGGGAGCTCAAGGCCAGCCTGAACTGCATAGCGAGATCCTGTCTCAAAATAGACAAAAGAAAAAAAAAAGCAGATACTAGTTTTCTTTTTTAATTTTAACTTTAAGCAGGAAAAGAAAACAGATAACAAGAACAAAGGCAAAGACAAAGCAACATAAAATAATAAAAACGGTTCGGAATTTCAAAACAAGACTAGAAAAGGAGCAGTGTTTGCTATATTACATACTGTCATCAAAACTGTAGCTCAGATTACTAGATATATGAATGCAAGATTGATCAAACATGATTGAACTATAATTTCAATCAGTTTTAGGGAGTAACAGTTAATGTTCAAAATTTTTACTTTCACCAGTATCATATGCTAATATCTGTAGATTATATCTGTAACCTACAGATATTAGCAACTACATTGAAGACAACAATGTGTAATAGAACCACCATGGACTGGCTTGTAGCTTGTGTTTTAAAAATATATACCACTTGTAATGCTTTATCTATTATTTTTGTGCTCTCTTTAAAATAAATAATAAAAATAATAGCAAAAATATTAAGGTTTATTGAAAGGAAGTGTTTTTAATTTTCTTAACTCCTCTTTAGAAAGATTCTAGGACTAGGCTATGTAGGGTTGGTTTTTTTCTTTCTTTCTTTTAATTTTTTTTGACTGAATCTCAGTATTTTTATATTGAAGTCCTGTTCATATTGGGAAAGAAAACATCCTATAATCTCATGTATTTCTGAGCTTGCTTCTTCCATCTTTCGCAGCATGGGAAGAATAAAGGGGGTCTGGCTTCAGAAAAATGCTCCTCCCACTGGTGGTAGAAGGTTATGGTCATTTGGAAAGAAGACTTCATTTTATAGAACACATTACGTATTTTTCATAATCTTTACTGTGCCTCACCCCCCAGTGGCATGAGGGGAGTATGTTTTAACTTCTTCACCATTAGAAAGTTTTCTGTAGGCAATACCCATAAAGATGTTACCTCATATGTTAAGACTTCAACTCCAAAACTTTCACTCATTTTTAGTTTTTTCTTATTTTCTTTATTCTTTTTTTTTCTCCTTCCTTGCTTGTTTTATTCTTCCTTTTTTGATTATTTTTGTTTTCTTTCAAAACCACAGGTTGCAACCAGGGTCTTTGAACTGAACTACATGTCCACCCCTTTTCAGATTTTTAAATTTTGAGATCCAGTCTCATCAAATTACTAAATTGCCTGGACTGCACTAGAATTTGGGATCCTCCTGCCTGAGGTTCAAAGACTACTGGAATTGCAGGTGGCCAGGAACTCCTCATTCATAATCTAATTCATACTATCCTCTGAAATTTATCAAAATCATCATCCAAGTGTCCCTATCTGTTCACAAGTTTACTTCTGTTTTTGCTAAGTAACTCAGCTGTGTCTCTCCATATTTCAGGGTGAAGCTTTGCCCTCTAAACCTGTGTCTCTGCTACAACAAAAATATTGTTGATTTTCAGTTTGTTTAGCTTTTATTTATAGTCCGGATGGGAATAAGGACTACCAAGGATGCTACAGTTGATGCTGAAGCCAGCTATCTTTTTTTTTTTTTTTTTTTTTTTTGTGTGTGTGTGTGTGTGTGTGTGTGTGTGAATATACACTTTCAAACTGATATGTGAAGGACTTATCTCTATACTCCACTAGCCTTTCTGCCAGTCTGAGGAAAAGGGTCACGCTTCCATGCTTCAGCAATAGAAGAATGAAAACTCAGAAGGATCTTGGTCCGTGATAACTCTGTCGAATCACTCTAACTCTAGATGAGGTGTGTGTGTGTGTGTGTGTGTGTGTGTGTGTGTGTGTGTGCATGCATAAGACTGAGTGTGTGAGTGTGCCTGCGTGTGTGCATGCATGTGTGTGTATGTGTGTGTTTGTATTCCTCATAAAAGGAAACAAATTTGGAACCGTTATTTTGTGTAGGTCACATTTTCCAAGTAAATGAATTTCATCTTTAATGGATAATTTACCCCATCCTGGTCTCATTTTGTCTCTTTGTGGTATCCATACCATCTACCCTAAAGCTTAAAGATAATATCTCTCTCTGTCTCTCTTTCTCTGTCTCTCTGTCTCTGTCTCTCTGCCTCTCCCTTCTTCCTCCCTCCCTTCCTTCCTTCATGCTACCTTTTTTTGTCTCACCAACTAATTATTAAAATTTCTGATTTTGTCTGTCTCTTAGTAGACAAATATTAGTTGGGTGAACAAATATTTTCAAAGTATAACTCAATTTAACAACGAGAGAGCTAGGAGTTCGTACACAATCCATTTTCTGTCATCTACACCATAGCCCAAGATGAACATCCTTACTGTGTCTCAAGAACAGAAAGTTTCCAAAGCAAAATCATCGCTTGAATAATTATCAAAACCATTTGTCAAGCTAAGTACTTTAGCCAAATATCTAGACCTCAGCAGGGAATATTTCTTCCCAAATTATCTCAATAATTTATTCAGTCTCCCTCTTGGCTTTCTCTGTGGCTTCCTATGGTCTTCATAAGCTCCTAGAGCTGTAGACAGACCAGTGCCTGGCTCCAGGGTAGAATATGGGATTCGCAGGAGGTAAACATTGAAAATGCAGTGCCAAGGCCTGCAGATATGTCCTCTGGGCCATTCCTTGCCTAGGAATGCAGGGGGAACGTTATAATGGGAAAAGAAAATTGAACTCTATGTCCCATTTTTTCTTCTTAGTATTTTTCATGATCTAAATTTACCTTGTTTTTCTCAACGTGCTGATTTTCCATCTTTGCTCCTTTTACATGGGAGCTCTAAGAGGGCAAGGACTCTGTCTTATTCTCCTAGCTGGAAACTTAGCGTATATTGGATACTTAGTAAATAATTCTTGCATGAATGAATGCATACAGGAGTGAATGGAGGTTCTCCTAGGGCCAGCACAACTCTCTCCTCAGGTTTAGTGCTTAAAATAAGAATACCCTCGGTAGTAGCCTAATGCTGCCCTTTAATAGCTGTTATGGTTGAGCTTATTTTCTTAGTTTGGATTGATTTCCATATCCTGAAAATGAGAGCCATAATTATACTCTCCAGGTCACTCAATACACTGATTTTTGTGAGGATCAAGAAGAGTGCTAGTGCTTTTCTTACAGCATCTTAAATACTGTTTATTGCTTATTGTTTGTTTTAACTCTACAGTCTACATTCATACAATCTCAGATGCTTCCTTCCTTCCCCAATATTCTTTTAGAGGAGCTCCTTAATTTATAACTAGGATGGAATTCCAATAGTTGTATCCATATATTAATTTTCTCATATCTTCAAGGTTATTAAGCAGGGTCTGGCCTTGCCATCTCCATATGTATCTTCCGCAAAAGGAAGTCTGAGTCAGCCTTCTACGTTGGAAGTCAATCAAGAGATAAAGTGAGGGGACAGAAGGAGAGGGAAAGGGGAAGAAAAGGAAGCCAGGCTATGTGATTCCCATGCACCCATTCCACAGAAGGAACGGAAGCAGTACTACAAGCATGTACTAATAAAAAATAAAATTAAAAATTAAATTAAAATTGAAAACTCGTTCCTGCTGATACACATTATAAGAGACATCCTTTTCCCAAAATAGATGGATCTCAAGTATGTTGAAAACCTTCAAGGTCACGGTCCTGCACCTTGATGATGCCCTCTCCACGTGCTAAACGAAAGTTTGTACCGGCAGTGATACATGTCCCTGTTATCATTCCCACTTCTTCATCCTGGGTGATTTTAAAACGGCTTGGAGGTCGCACCACCTCTGACGTACAGCTGTGTTCATCAAGAATCATTTACCTAAGCTGTGGCTTCAAATTACGGAACGCGGTTGTAGCTTTATTCTGGGTAGACACTGATCACTCTGTACAAGAAAGCTATGTCTCCCACACTTTTTCTGGTCTGTTCAACTTCTTGCGTGTGTAAGACAGAACTGGGCACTGGAGTTTGGCAGCAAGCTCTAGGCACAAGGATCCTTGCCTCTTGAAGCTCACTTTCTGCAGCAGCAGATGGATTATTTTTAAAGTAGATGCTTTTAGACAGTGATGTATTTTAAAACAGAAAGCAAAGCAAATGAGAGAAAGGCAGGGTGCTAGGGGCCTGCTGGGTCACAGAGAACAGAGAGGGGAGGAAAATTTTAATTTGTAGAGAGAAAACTGAGATAAGTTCAGTGTTGAAGGACCATGGGAACTTGAAACTGAAGAAGATAAGGGATAGACGGTTCTGGCTATCTGGAAGAAAACTGACCCAGACGTAGCAGGTAGGTCCAGTGCAAAGCAACTTCGCTTATCGCAGAAACAACAAACTTGCATGTCTGGAACTGAGTCAGCAAGGTGAGAGAAATGTAAGAGTGAGAATTGAGTGGGAGTGAGGGACAGATTATACCGTGTGAACACTTCTTCAATTGGAAAAGTTTTCAAATATATATAATTATACCAGTGATATATTTGCTGCTCCGGTCCCTTCTTTGTACCTGGGACTGTTAATTCTTTTCTTTTTAATTTTATTAATTTTAAGGAGAAGGAAATAACAATGAGACAGTTTCAAAACAGGTTAGTAGGACAGTTGCAATAATTAATACATTGCTTATCGTTAATTCTGATAGACACTTCTCAATGAAGTTGACCTATCAGAATAGTAAACCACGGTGCTAGATGTGTCTAATAGGTCATGGAAATGTGACCTTGGTTACTATGCATAGTACTGAGCCTGCCCCTCTCGGACACTGCAGCCCTGCTCTGGTCTGAGGGTTAGACATCACCTGCAGCCTCAGAAGAGCTGACTAATACAGTACAGTTCTCAGCACACTCAGTAGTTTCGACCATTTTCACTTTTGCCGTCAATAATATCTTCTAAACATTTCATCCTTTGAGAGTTCTTTTATCTTTGAAACAAACCACCTCAAACACACAGGACAATAAGAGAGAAAGAGATAACTGATGCTAATATAGCAAGGATATCGAATATGTATTAAAATATTTAGAAGTTGAGGAAAGAGAGCAAAGAATAATTATATACATGGCTTGAAGTTTTCCTCCACTTTGCTCTTGCTCCCATCCCAACTCCTACAAGTCCCCATGAAAGATTTTTATTGCCCTGTTATAAGCACTTTCAACGCTATTTTGAAATGACCAGACATGATGAAAATGTTAATGTTCATGAAAATATGAAAACTAAAGAGTATTTTATTCAGCTATCACCTCAAAAATTAGCAGAGCTGCTCAACTTGGAAAAAGAAACAGTTCACTCTGGTTGTGATTGCAGAGTTTCCAGTCCAGGATTAGTTGATCCTATTGCTATTAGGACTGTGCGGGGGGAGGGTCAGGGGTGCTGGCAGGAGTGTGCATAAAATAGTTCACATCGTGACAAGAAAGAAAGAAGAATGAAGAGGTGTGTTCTGGGGTCCCCTTCAGGGCACATCCCCACTGACCCAAAGACATCCCACCATGCCTCAACTTCTAGAGTTTCCACCATGTACCATAGAGCCAGAGGCTGAGGACCAAGCTTTCTTTTTTAACAGAGAGGTCTTTATACAGTATTCCAGATGCAAACTATTTCAGACTGCAAATGTGGGCTTTGATGAAAGAATATTGTGGTGGCACCAAGATCATAGCTGCTGCTGCCAGAACCATGTCTGATGTGCTTTTTTTGGACCTGAACTTCAGAGTTTTCTGAGTTAAAATTCTCAAGCGAAGGTGTTTCTGGAGTGCTTTCCGTCTTACAACCATCTAGTCTGGTACCTTCATTTTATAGCTAAGGAAGCTGAGGTACAGTGAGGACCTTGCCGGTGGAACTCCCGCTTTGGCCCTTTATTACCTCCCCTTGGTGAAGGGATAGACCTAACAGGCAAAATGGAAGGGCTTAGTAATTCATGATTTTCAAATTGTTTCAAAAAAAAGTGAAGGGAAGATGGTTAAATCTCCCATAAATATCATACAGACATGTTGTAGAGAATAATGGACAGAAGAGGACACCAAAATTCACATTAATGTTCTCTAATACAGTGCTTGTGGGGTTTTCACTGGGTCCAAGTTGGAAAACCAAAGAAATCATTTGCTACTTTTTTTCAGTATCTGAACCCTGATTGGTTTTGAGGACATCATCCAGTCACTTTTCTTTTTAATATATTTTCTTATTTTTTTTGGCAAGATTCAAGAATTAATCAGAGATGATAACGCTTCACTTCGGGTTGACTTTGAGTAGACCAAATTTGTTACACTCAGGTACTCCCTTAAGGCAAGGGAGCAACCCAACAAAATATCTCCCTGTCCAAGTCAGGATGCAATGGGTCTTGGTAGGATGGGATGCACCCTAGATTTATAGATATTAAGAGATGAGGTCTGGCAAGAAATAGCTGAGCGATTTAATATAGAGTATCCCTGGATTAGCTACTGAGCTACTCAGAGCATGTTAGTGTCCCTGTCAGGCTAGACCCAGAACTCTCCCTCAAAAGTGTCAGCAGACATTTGTCAGAGCTCGGTTGTTTTTGCTAGACTCTGTTCTTCTTGGAATTAACATATACCGTTATTGCTTGTGTTTAGTTGTTCTCCAAAGCGCCAAGGGGTCACAACAGGGGCTTTCGAAGAAGTGACTGGATCCAGAGTGTGTGGCTGATTCATGGTGCAGTGTGAGGATGAAGGGTATGAGCACTACCCAACCTGGGCAAGATAACAAGGCGCAGGAAGAGCTTCGTTGCTCCTTGTTCTTATTGATCACTTGCTTGCTTTCACGGCCTTCTGCCTACCACAGACTGCTTCTCCTCCACCATGCCATCTTGCCTTTGGAGCCAGCCAACTGTGACCTAAAATAGCTACAGGCTGTAAGGCAAATGGATGTTTCCTCCTTCAGCGTGGGTTGTTGAGTATTTTGCCTCATCAACAAGACAAATAACAAAGACATACGTTGACCGTACAAATCAATGTATTCCATTACAGTAATTCCACACATGCAAGTCTTGAGCATTGATCATCTCCTCCCTCCTAAGTGGTGATCTTAATAACAAAAAAACCTACTAAAGGCACAGCAATGAAATTAAAATCTGTTTCTTACTCATGCTCACCTGGTAGTTGCCATATCAAAGGGAAAGATTTTATCCCAAGTAAAATACCGAATATTATTATTTGAAACACAACTAGCATATTGTGAGATATTATTTAAATGGTCACACTTAGATCTCTATGATTCTAGAAAGGGCTCTAGATTTTTCTGTTACTAGCTGTGTGATTTTGATACTTTGTAGCCTAATGATCCTCTAATGAAGTCCTACTCCCCAGGATGTTCTACTTACGTATTTCCTCACCTTGCATTAATGTTTTCTCTGACTAGTGGGACATTGGCAAATGTGACTGTAGCAGAGATTTGATCTAGTTTGAGTAATGCCTTTAGCAGTGATGGGGCACTGCTTTCTTGAGATCAAAAGACCTTGAAGGGAGAAAGAAGATCTATTGAGCTTTATTCCCAGTTCTTCAAGTGCTGTTCAGTCACATGAAGAATTCATTCTGACTGAGTCCTACTCCCAGCTCATCTTCCAGGAGTACTAGCAAAAGACAGACAGCATGTGGAGGTATTAGAAGTAGAACATTGCTTTAAGCCACTGGGTTTTGAAATTGTTGTCTGTACACACACAGGCAACTGGTACCATGACCTTGAGATAGATCTGTAAGTCTTATAAACCAGTGCTATTTCACCTAGGAAATAGGAATAACAATATCCATGCTATAGGAATATTCTTCTGTGTGTGTGTGTGTGTGTGTGTGTGTGTGTGTGTCTTTTTTTTTTTTGAGACAGGGTCTCGCTATGCAGTTCATCCTGGCTTTGAACTCACTTTTGTAGCCCAGGCTGGTCTCTAACTAGCACTGATCCTCCTGCCTCAGCCTCCCAAGTGCTGGGATTACAGGCATGTGCCACCACACCCGGCTTGTAGGAATATTCTAAAGACATTTAATGATAAATCTGATCGCCTTGTCCATATTAATCACTGGCTTTTACAAATTATATCTTTGGTTATTATTTTTCTTGCTGCTTTATTTGTAGGACAAAAGAGGATATTTTCTATCATGAAAAGTTAGCTGTAAATTTATTTTGAGAACCTGCTTAGTAGGTCCATCAAAAATGACTAATAGGCACGAGAAAAGTTTTCCTTTTCGCAGGATACTTTGGGAAGTCGTCACATCTACAGGAGACATGACTTGTCACAACGGTCCCTTTGACCTTACTATTGTTGATTTATTTTTATTTTTTATTTTTTTTAAATTTTATTTATTTATTTATTTATTTATTTATTTCTTGTTTCAGAACCTTTATTTGTTTATTCACTCATTTTTATGGCTGGCTCAGCCCGCCCTGGGGGCAGGGCTGGCACAGCATGTGGTGCCGGGGACAGAACCGAGGTCCCTGAAGCCGCCCAAGCTTTCCCAAGCAGGGGCTTTAGACCACTGAGCCAACCCGCCGGGCCCCTGTTGATTTATTTTTAAACAGTTCACTGGGCTGTGCATTTGGACTAGCTAGTAACTACAAGAAGAAGTTTGTGGCGGTGCTGGTTTGAAAAAGACACATAAACTCAGAAGATAATTGAGAAAAATAGTTTATTCATTTGTGAGGTAAAAACATCCATCATATAACTTATGCTGACTCAGGGTAGAATATGGCACAAATGATTTGCTGCAAGAGTATACATTTGTAGAAAATGAAATCTAATGATGTAATTATGGAGAAAATTGCAGCCATGTTTATGGCATTCTGAACAACATTTTCTAAAGATGTGCAAGGGTAGATCAGTATATTTGAAAAGATGATGTGCGTTGAAGTAGCTAAAGGATCCAGAGTAGTTGAGTCCATTGAAAATAGATTTACTGCAGTGGGGAAGATCGTTACACCCAGTGCATATTCAAGCAGAGATAAACAAAACAGAAAGAATATAGGATGATGAAGTTACTTTAGCCCACTTCAGTCTATTGTGTCATGGAACTTTCAGGCTGTTATCTACTGAGCGGTTAAGAACTACAAAATATATGAAACATTACTGGAGAAATTATCAGTATAGTATAAAGCTACAAAACAATCTGGAAGCTAGTTTTGGTCAGACTTCCAGAAAGGTGAGGAATGATTTTAATTATTTTTATTTTACACTCTTGGAACAAAAGAAAATAATTTATGAGAAAGTTTATTAAGAGAAGCTATGATAAAAATGATGGAGAAAATGTTGTAGCTTATGTTCTAATAATAAATACTGAGGATACTTGGATTATGTATTATCCAATAAAATTCGATAGGAACATAACAGACTGGCAAGGATATCACTATATAGGTAGGTATAGACCTTGTTTGCATCAATATGTGGCCTTGAATAAGTTATCTCATTTGATCTTCACCTCTGTATTTTAAAAATAAGCTTTTATCCACAAGATACTTTAAATGTCTTAAAGTATATCAATTTCCTTAATATTCTTATATGAGTTAGGCAAACTTAGTATGCTAAATATAGTCCCCCACAGATAGCCAATCCTAGCGATGGGAATGTGTAATATTGAGTCATGTAGCAAATAACATGGTGAACATGATCAGATTCAGATTCTTGAGAAGGAATGACCTTCCTTAACTATCTAGTAAGGCTCTAAACGTAAGCAGGGGCATCTTCAGAAGAGACAATTAAAGGCCTAGGAGACAGCTCTTCAGTCTAAGCACCTGCCTGACAAACACAAGGACCCAGATTTCAGATACTGCATGCCATGCTGGCCTGCAGCGCTGGTTCTGGGCGCTTTTTGCAGGCCCTGAAATTGGGCATGGTGGCATATACCTGTGATCCCAGCACTGGGGAGGCTGAGACTGGGGATGACCAAGAGTCCCGATTGTGGTAGTGAGACCTTGTACCAAATAAATAAATAATAAATATTTTTAAAGAAAGAGACAACCAGAGGGACATTAAGACTATAAAAGAAGAAGGAATGTGGAGCAGCCATGTTAAAGCGATGCAAAGAAAAGGCTCTAAGCCAAGGAAGACAAGCAGCCTCTGAAGCTGGCAAGGCAAGAAAACAGGTTCTACAAAGTACTGTCTATGGTTCCAAACTTAATCCTGAGGGGATTTGATCCTGGAAGATACAAAAAAAAAAAGAATGTTTTGTTATACAGGTCTTGCTTCGACTTGCCCTTGACCACCCAGCAAGAAAAGAAAAAAGAAAAAAATGCTTAATTACAATGCATGAAACGCAGAGCTAGATTGGTGAGCCTCCTTTAGGAGACTTAGATTCAATAGCCTCCAACATCACAAGCTTCACTGGTGGCCCACTGCAATTGCAGAACATTTGACTGTGTATGTATCTGCTTCCTCTTAGTCCAAAGAGAAGTATATTCTTTTCCTTTTTTTTTTTTTTTTCTTCTAAGCAACATCAACAGGGAGGTGGGTCATGCCCACACACTGTACTCTGTAGAACGATTGTGAGAACAATATGCAATATGTCAACTTTCAAAGAAAAGAAAGGGGAAAAGAAAAAAAAAAAAGTAATGTTGATTTAGAAGGGTTAATGTTTAATTGTTCGATCGATCTTATATACCTATAAGTATTAATCTAAACTGATCTGATGATGAAAATATGTAATATAACCATTGTTAAATTTAAACAATAAAAAATTGAAACTTGAAAAGAAAACAGGTTCTCCCCTAGGGTCTCCAGAGGCGCTCAGGCCTATTAACCCCTTGAGTTGAGCTCAGTGAAACCAGCTGTAGACATCTGGCCCCCTGAATGGTAAGAGCATAAATATTTATTATTTTTAACGCGCCGATTTCAAAGTAAATCATTAAAGCAAACAGAATTAGACAAGCAAATAGACAAAGTGTGAAGGCCTGAGTCAACCGAGTAAACTGAACACATGAAGTGGACTGAAGGCCAGGCCCCGGATGAAGTGAAGATGAGCCTAAAACCTGGGATGCAAAGGACGAAGCAACGAAGTCTACAGATGACGGGCAGCCTGGCAAACAGCTGCGCACCTGTCTTTTCCCACACCTTCCATGCCTTTCTCTACCACAAAGCTCATAAAAGTTTCCAGATTCAGCTGCATCCTTGGTGTTGTTTGTTGAAGCAGAAGTCAAAACTCACTCACTAAAGTAGGCTGGCCTGATAGCTCAGTGGCCTAAAGCACCTGCTTAGGTAGAGCACGGAGACCAGGATTCAATCCCAGCATGCTTTGCCAGACCCCCACCCGCCCCCAGGGTGCTCTGAGACATCCATTGAGACTGGGTGTGATGACTTCCGCCTGTAATCCCAGTGCTTTGGAGGCTAAAAACAGGAAGATCCCTACAAGTCCAATCTACATAGTGAAACTGTGTAGACCCTGTCCTAAATACAGAAAAAAAAAAAAAAAAAAAAAATCATTTACTAGAGCTTTAGATCTATTTCTATACATTGTGATCAACTCTGCCCTCGGCCTCACGTGCCTTTGCTCTACCTCAAGCCAGAGAAACGACCAGAGAAGGACACACATAAATGCGTGAGGTCATCTCTTCCAGGACTTCTCTCAAGAGTAAGGAAATATCTGTCCCAGCCAGTTTCCCTGTCTTCTTGTATCAGTGGCTCAAGATAGATGACGCGACACCTCCAAACAAATAGGAAATGGATTAAAGGATGACCCCTAGAGCTTTAAGCTGCAGGAGTTTGCATACATACCATGAATGGGAGAGGTGAGGGAGGTTCAAAGCTGGCTGGATTAGAGTTTGTGAATCTGGGTTAAGGTATGACGCTTCTGCTTGCGTGATGCTCACTGTTCGCTTGCTGCTTGCTGTTCCTGCATTCTGCCTGCCGTGCCATGAATGGTTTCTGCTTTGTCATGTCATGAATGGTTCCTTTGTCATGTGCCCCCACCCCCTCACCTGCCTTGGAAACAGCCAAGTACAAAATGAAACCTCTGCACACTGTAAACTGATTTGAACTTTTCTTCCTTTAACTTGTGCGAGTCAAGAATTGAATCTCAGCAATGAGAAACATAAGACAATATTACACTTTAAAATGTAGTCTGGGATGGCCAAATAGCTCAGCAGATTAAAGCGCCTACAAGTAGGTGCAGAGGCCAAGTGTTCAATCCCAGGCCTGCCTTGCCAGCCCCACCCCTAGGGTGCACTGAGCCAGCAATTGAGACTGGGCGTGGTGGTGCGCACCTGTAACCCCAGCTCCTGGGAGGCTGTAAACAGGCAGACCACTACAAGTGCAATCTAGTAGTGAGACCCTGAACACCCTGTTGAGCCTTCCCTAAAGTACAAAAAAAAAAAAAAAAGTATTCTTTTCAAACAACCAAACTAGTTGGTATATAGAGGTGAAAACTTTGGTTGGCCTATTGTGCTTCATGTTTAATTCCCTTTGACAAACAGGATACCTACTTTCCAATAATGTTTTTTTT
>PVJA010008288.1:0-64993 GCA_004027025.1 Myocastor coypus
AAAAAAAAAAAAAAAAAAAGGAAAAGAAAATACTTCTCTTTGGACTAAGAGGAAGCAGATACATACACAGTCAAACGTTCTGCAATTGCAGTGGGCTACCAGTGAATCTTGTAATGTTGGAGGCTATTGAATCTAAGCCTCCTAAAGCTCATCTCACCAATCTAGCTCTGCGTTTCATGCATTGTAATTAAGCATTTTTTTTTTCTTGCTGGGTTGTCAAGGGCAAGTCAAAGCAAGACCTGTATAACAAAACATTTATTTTTTTGTATCTTACGGGGTCAAATCCCCTCAGGATTAAGTTTGAGACCATATACAGTACTTTGTAGAACTGTTGTTAGTGTCAGCCTTCGGGATGAGTCACGGCCATTGCCTGGCCAGTTTGCCTTCTGTGAAAGCCTGAGAGAATGTTTTTCTCTGGGTGACTCTTCTTAGACACACTATAGTTCCTTCATCACTTTCCTCTGAGGTCCCATAATCTCCTTGACCAGAAAATTTAGGACACCTCTGAGTTATAGGATATTACAGCACAGGTTCTTTTATATCCTGAGTCCTTATTGACCTTGAAGGGCTAGGGTCAAAATATTGGCTATCCTCATAGCCCTTCTACTTTTGTTCTTGGTATCTTTGAGCTCTTTCAAGTAAGTTAAAATATAAAACTTAATGGAAATTTTCCTGGGTATAGGTAAAGACTTACCCTAAAGATCTCTGTGTGAATCTACAAGATGATTCAATTAATCTGATCAACAGATCTACAGAAGAAAAAGATCTACAGAAGAAAAGGTGACTTCCCAGTGGACATCTAGCACAGACTAGCATTTGGGGATGTCAAAAATAATGTGACAGGCAGAAGAGGGAATTCCTGATGTGCCGCAGCAAGACATAATGCGCTGACTCTGTCTAGCAGCCCCAAGCTTCAGGCCAAGGTACAACACCAGAGTTCAAGCCAGCAGATCAGGGAGCCAAGCTCAGACCAGCAGGAGGTGCTTGGAGGGCAACGGGCTGAAAAACTCAGGTCCCAGCCTCACAGCCAGCGACAGAAACAATCTGAAATTGAGTGGAACCAAAACCCAGGTTTGCTGGGACTCTCCACCCCCACCAAGCCTCTCCTGCTGGCTTGCTGGGATCAGTCAACATGGATCTGGTCCCTGTCTGCCTCCTCTGTCAACTACTGACAGCAGAGACATGCCCTGAAAGGAACATTATCTTTCTTAATTTTATTGATTATTCTTGTTTTTGTACAAATGAGAACATTAGCTCTAGTTTTTCTTATTGTTTCTTTATTCTCCTTTTGTTTCTATTTCCTCTGTCTTTCCCTCCTGTCTTTTTCACCAGTTTCCAACACTTACATAATCTTTCTTTGTCCTGTAACTTACTTCTTCTTGGGTTTTTTGAGATAGGGTTTTGCTGTGCAGTTGGGGCTGGACCTGAACTTTCAGTGATTCTCCTGCCTTAGACTCCCAAGTGTTCGAATTACAGATATATGCCATCACAGACTGGTTTCTAATCCCTTTTTCTTCTTCTATTTCTGTATTTTTCCCCCTAACTGCTTTTAAATTTTGTCTCCTGTGTGTAAAATCATCAAGAAGATCATCCATCATGACCAAGTAGCATTCACCCCAGGGATACAGGAATGCTTCAACACACACAAATAAATAAATATTATACTCCATATTAACAGAGCCAAGGACAAAAACCGCATGATCATCTCGATGGATTCAGAAAAGCATTTGACAAAGTCCAGCACCCATTCATGATTTAAAAAAAAACTCTACGGAAAATTAGAATAAATGGTCTTTATCTGAACCTGATAAAAGCCATCTATGACAAACCAACAGCTCATTCCATAATAAATGGTAAAAAACTGAAAATTTTTACTTTAAAATCAGAAATAAGACAAGGATGTCTATTGTCTCCACTCTCATTCAATACAGTTCTGGAAACTTTAATCAGAGCAATCAGGTGAGAGAAAGAAATAAAAGGAATTAGGTAGGAAAGGAAGAAGTTAAATTAGCATTATTTGCAGGTAGCAAAATACTTACATAAAAGACCCTATAAACTCTACCCAAAGACTAGGAGCATAGTTGGATACAAGGCTAATACTCCATAGCACTCCTATACACAAACAAAAAGCTCACTGAAAGAGATATTACAGAAACCACACCTTTTCCAACTGCATTGGGAGAAATATAATAATCAATATCACAAAGGAAGTAAAAGACCTTTACACTGAAAAATACAGTAGTCTGAAAAACAAGAACAAAAGAGATACTAAAAAATGAAAAAATATCCCTTATTCTTGGGTAGATAGAGCCATTATAAACCAATAGGAGAAACTAGCATAAAGAATTAATATATTTAGCCAATATGAAGAAAATGTCATGCTCTCAAAGTTTTATATAGGTTTAACACAATCCTGACCAAAATAACAATAGCATACCCCACAAAATTAAAGAAAAAAATCATGACATTTATGTGGAACCAGAAGAAACCTAGAATAGCAAAAGCAATTCTGGGAAACAAAGGCAAGCCAAGGAACCACACGGTAGTGGCAAAGAAAAATAAACAGATGTGAGGATCAGTGGAACAGAATAGAAGATACAGCAACAACTCCCAATACATTCAGCCTCCTTATCTTTGGCAAAGGGCCCAAACAACTTCACTGGAAGAAAGAAAGTCTCTTTCATAAATGGTGCTGGAAGAACCAGTTTTCTGTACACCAAAGATTAAACCTAGATCCATATCTCTCACCACGTACTAAACTAAAACCAAAATGGACCCAAGAACTAAAAATTAAAATAGAAACACTAAATCAAGTGATTGATAGAAGAGATAGAACTCTGGAAGATACACAGTGGTAGGAAACAACTTTATGAACAAAACCCCAATCTTATAGAAAACATCATAAAGAGTAAACGACTGGGAAAAAGCTTTTGAGCAGCAAAGTGACAACCCTCAGAGTGAAAAAAAAAGTTTTCTGCCAGCTGTCTCTCAAAGAGCTGATATCTATTGAAAGCTTTATTAATTTATTTTATTTTGAGGGACTGGGGTTCGAACTCATGATCTTGCACTTGCCACTCAAGCACTATTGCCACAAAGCTATCTCCCAGTTCCTTTTTTTTTTTTTGGAACCAGGGATCAAATTCAGGACCTTGCACTTGCCAGGCAGGCACTTGTGCCCCCGGGCTATCTCCCCAGCCCCAAGAGCTGATGTCTAGAATAAAGAACTCCGATAAATAAAATGTCTGAGAGCCTGCAAGATAGCTTGATGAACTAAGAGCCTGCTTAGGCAAGCACAGGGGACAGGATTTGATCCCTGCCACCACATGCTGTGCTGGCCCAGTACCCCCAGGCACACAGAGCCATGGACAGAATCCTGGAGTGGTGGCACACACCTGTACTCCCAGCGCTGGGGAAGCTGAAAGCAGGAGGTTCACTACAAGTTTGAGCTGTATAGTGAGACCCTGCACACACACACACACACACACACACACACACACACACACACAAAGTCTGATTTAAAAAAATTAAGCTCCCCAAATTAAAGATCAATCTAAAAATGGCCATCTGAAATGAATAGATACTTCTCAGATGAATAAGTTGGAACAGCAAATAGATATATGAAAAATGCTTGGTATAAAGAGTCACTGGAGATATGCAAATTAAAACAACACCCCAGCAAACATGGCTATCATCAAAACTCAACCAATAGCAAGTGCTGGAGGAACTGTAGGGGAAACCAGAACTCTTCTCCACTGTTGGTGGTGGGGTGTAGACTGGTACAACTGTTGTGGAAATTCCTCAAAAATTGAGGTGCCATTTGTCCCAGCTGTTCTCCTTCTATGTATCTTCCCCAAAGAATTAAAAGCATCATACCACAGCAATATATGCACACCCATATTTATAGCAGCACAATTTATAATAGCCAAATCTTGGAAACATCTCAAATGCCCATCAACTGACAAATAAATGAAGAAGTGGAGCACTACTCTGCTGTAATGAAGGATAAACCTGAATCATTCCTAGGCAAATGCATGAGCCTTGAACCATACTCTTAAGTAAAATAAATTAGACACGTGTGTTCAAAGATGACATGGATCCTCTGGTGTGAGAAATCATAAGTATAAATAATGACCAAAATTTATACTAGATATTGTGAAGTAGGAAGAAAATGTTTAAGTGGGATGGTGAGCTAGGAAGGGAGGAGGGAGAAGGGAGGATGAAGAAAGAAGAAAAAAAAAGGAAACGGGGCCTGTGGACTAAAGCGCCTACTTAGGCAGAGCGCAGCTGCCGGGGTTTGATCCCCAGCATGGCTTGCCGGCCCCGCCCCCGGGGCCCCCTGCGATGGCAAGGGCAACCGAGCGTGGCTCTGTGAGCCTGTAATCCCAGCTCTTGGGAGGCTATAAACAGATGCATCACTCCAAGTCTGATCTACCTAGAGACCCTGTAGACCCTGTAGACCCTACCCTAAATACAGGAAAAAAAAAAGAAAAGAATGGAAAGAATAAAAACAAAGCTTTTGTAAGTAAGGAGGGGGAAAGGCATGGAAGGGCGAGAAGGGGAATGGAAAAAACAGAATCACGGCCGGTCATGTCCATACACAAATTCCCTATGATCAGTGCTGTCATTAGGTACATCTAAAATGCACCAGTAAAATTAATTTTAAAAAAGAAACTAAGACGCAATGACCAAATATACGTGATCTTGGAATGAAAAAAATTTGCCACACTCTCATAAATGTAATACCTGCTAAAATTTAGATAGACGATGTACTATTTGATTAGATGGATTATTGTAAAGATGCTAAAGATAGTATTCTGAATTTGATCATTATACTTTAAATTAGCAAACGGCCTCTTTTTAGATCACACACGCCAGAGTATTTAGGGTGGGAGGATCATGAGGTCTATAATTCACTTTAGGTTTACCATAAATATGTAAATAACAAAAGTACTACAGCCTCATATATGGGCTGATGGTCTTCATTACAAAGAACAGACACAATGTTGGAACACAATGTAATGTTGGATATGAACAGGCCAGATGGAAGAAAAATTAGTTTTACTTGTACATAAAGATACTGCTTTTCCACAAATACATCAGGAATCCGGGAAATCTAAACATGTAAGGTGCTGAGTACTAGGTTCAGGTGGCATTTTGGGGAATGAAACCCCTGCTTTGAGCCAAACCTTCCCAGGGACTCCCCATATACATGCTGAGGCACCTCTAGCGTTAGCAGTTCTGGGGGTACAATGCTCAGCTCTCTGGAGGAGGCTCCAGACTCACCTGGTACCTGGGGAGCCAGGTCCAGAGATGACGCGTATTCAGCAGGCTCAGCCAGCCAATGGTTGCAACTCTTGCAAGTTCCCAGGGCTTAAGCATATTACTCTCAGGAGTAAACAGATTCAAGGACAACTGAGTTACTGTTTCTGGAGCGCTTAGCAACACTGGGTCGGCGACCTTTTCCCAGGCGGGTCTTACTCCCACCATATCAGCTGGGGAAGAACGCTCCGCATCCGGTCCCAGGAGCTAAGTGAGGACACTTAGTGAAGGCATTGCATATGCACACAGGCTCCAGGCCCAGGGGCAGAGCTGGCCTGTGCGCAGTTTAACTACTTTAAGCGATCAAAGGAGTTGCACAACAGAGCCCGAACAAAATTCAGATGCGCTTTACAAACCTGGGACCTGCCTATCCCCTCTGAAATCAGCCTGTTACCGAGGTCCACTGCCACGCCCGACCTTGCTGCTGCAATCCGCCCACGCATTCAGGAGGCGTGGGTGCTCGGGGGTTGCACCTACTCCGGGTAGTCTAGCCCGTGCACCTCCCGGCTAGGAGCTGGGACAGGACCATGCCCTGTGGGCTTCCGCCCAGTCGGCTGGGATTGTACCTCGGGCGCCGGCGACTCGGCGCCCAACGCGGCGTCGGAGGTCCAGTCCAGGCTCCTGGAGCTGGGGCGGCTGGCGTGGCTCATGCTGGCTGCGGCGGACGCGGAGACGCCCGGAGCCAGGCAGCAGCGGTGGCAGCGCGTCTCCGGGGCAACTGGTAAACACCGTGGCGGGCGGCTAAGCCAGGCCCAGCTGCACCAAGACCCGCCCGGCTGTGACCGTCCTGGACTCATGTCATCCCCGGCAGCGAAGCAACTTGGAAAGGGTAGAGATGGGGTCTGTCTTCGCTGTGGGACTCCAAGGCCGAGTGCAGCGAATGAGCCGTCAGTAATCTCAGTGCTGAGGCAGGAGCGCTGTGAATCTTCGAGCATTTGTTTTTGTACCTACTGTGTGCAAGTGCCTCCTGGGCACGAAGGGAGGGGGGGTGATGGGGAGGGGCTTTCTGATGCCTCAGGTTTAATGCTTTCCTCGCCCAGTCTGTCTTAGCAGTGTTTTCGTTTTTATTTAGTACAGGTTTGCAGTACATGATTACATTCATCATGGGAAATAGTCCATGTACATAACTTATCTTAATTATTTTCCTTTCTCCTTTCCCCTCCCCATCTTTAGATCCTCTTCCCCAGAAAACTGTTAGTTTTTTAATGACTCCACATTTTCATTTTGTACTGGGCCCAGCTTGTATAGCCTGTCCTGGTGGGCATTCTTTCATTACTTTTCTCAAGACCCTTGCATGGAGATAAGGTGACAGGAGTGCCAGCCACACATAGCTTTACAGGTGACATACTCACGGTGCTCTTAAAACCTGAGCTGCCCCAGGTGCTCCTGACGTGTGATCTCCTTATATGAAAAACGGTTGGGAAGTGGATGCTAGAACAGACAGTGTAGAGTTATCGCAGGGAAATGAATCGTTGGAGAGCATGCAACTGCAACGGTAGAGAGAGCCTCACACCCGAGACAGAGAAGAACAGCCTGACTACACCCCCGCTCAGTAGCAGAATCTGAAAATAGACCTCATGTGTAAAAACCTCTTTGGACTCAAGTGCTACTGGAAACTTAAACAAGATCAAAGTCGAGGCAGCTTTTCTTGGATTCTGTCAGCGTTAGTCACTTCCCATCACTGGGACAAAAGAGCCCACAGCTCACAGTTTAAAGAAGTTTAACTTGAATCACAATTTCAGTGGGTTCAGGCCACATTCAGCGAGTTCTGAGGCTGAGCAGAAGAAGCTGGTAGAGGAAAACGGCTAAGCCAGGAAGCAGAGAGAGGGGAGGTGCTATGGGCAAAACCCCACTAGAGCCTGAGGGAGTGCCCTCCAGCCAGGCTGCACCCCTGGCACCACTGCCAGCTGAGCAGAGGAATCAATCCACTGCAGAATGTCACAGCCCCGTGACCTAGTCACCCCTTCAGTAGGCCCACTTCTAAGGTGAAACTTTTGGAGCTCATTTAATACCTAAGCCGTAACATCACCCATTATCATAGGTATCTTTCTCATTGCTGAGACATAATACCTGACACTCAGTCAAGGAAGGAAAGGTTTATTTTTTCTCAGTTTGTGGAGCATTTAGTCTGTAGTCAGCTGGCTCCAAGGCAGGGTGGCATAAGGCACGGGAACAACAGTTTGCACTGGCAGAAGACAGCAAAAGCAACAAGAGCTTGGGGCAGGAGTCCTTATAGTTCATGCAGGCTCCCTGCCCTCTGGCGGTGTAGCACTCACACCATCTCAGTGCCTTCCTCCTGCGGAGGCTTAGGGTGCTTACAAAAATCGCTGGCCCTCTGCTCAGTCACTTAGTTAAATTTCTAAACTTCTCAAATTGATACAACAAACAACATCTGAGAGCACAAGGACATGTCCTCTACACACCAAGATATAGAACTGCTGGGTTACCTAGTTACACCTCTAGACTTCTCATGTTGACCTAATGAATCAACCACTAACACCCATCCATCCTACATGCATCCCTGATTGTATTTGAGGATGTCTTGGCCTCGATGTGTTTAAGTATATTTAATGACAAGTAAACATTGTACATATGGCTAGGGTACCTCATGATACTGATAGTAGCTTGGCCGTACTTGTTCAATCCCATCTATCAGCAATGGTGAGCCTTTTAGGCCTTCCAGTGAAGCTAACAACCTACTGTAAAGTATGTCCAATAGGTTCATCACCAGTATCACATATCCAATCTAGTCACCGTGACACTCTCAACGTGTTACAGAAAGTCCTTAATGGAACCTAAGGCATCCAGAAGTCTCCTGTTAATAGAATAATTTAGATAAAATATTTTTCTAGTTGTACTTTTTCCTTGCAACAGAATCACTACCACCTTTCCACCAGAACTGCCATCTTTCAATAATTTGTCAAAATGACTAACACAAAGGGTAAAAGGAAAGAAACCCAATGCATGTTCTCCAGACCTTTTAGAAAACATGGGGTTATTTCTTTGGCCACATACATGTGAATCTACAAAAAGGGTGACATTCTAGACATCAAGGGAATGGGTACTGTGCAAAAAGGAAAGCCTCACAAATGTTACCATGGCAAAACAGGAAGAGTCTATAACGTTACCCAGCATGCTGTTGGCATTGTTGTGAACAAGCAAGTGAAGGGCAAGATCCTTGCCAAGAGGCTTAATGTGTGTATTGAGCATATTAAACACTCAAAAAGTCATGAGAGCTTCTGGAAACCTGTCAAGGAAGATGATCACAAAAAGGAAACCAAGCCGGGCGTGGTGGCGCCTGTAATCCCAGCACTCGGGAGGCTGAGGCAGGAGGATCGGTGCGAGTTCAAGACCAGCCTGGGCTACAAAAGTGAGCTCAAGGCCAACCTGAACTGCATAACGAGACCCTGTCTGAAAAAGACAAAAAAAAAATTAAAAAAATAAATAAATAGAAAATAAAAAGGAAGCCAAAGAGAAAGGCACCTGGGTTCATCTGAACCACCAGTCCACCCCTCCCAGAGAAGCATACTTTGTGAGGAATCGATGGGAAGTCATCTGAGTTGTTGAAACCTATTCCCTATGAATTCATGGCAGAAAGTGGGGATGTTGCTCTGCCATTCAGCACCTAGTTGGAAGCTTAAGTGTGCTAGGTCCTACATAAAAATGCAATCCTGTGTTGTAAGGATGGTTTTCTTAGTTGAATGGGTATGTGCCTTCTCACCTCAGAAATATTTGCAGCAGATTTTCATTGTACCTAGTAATTGTGTCTTGTCTTTACTCTTCAGTGTTTTTCTGCTGAAATATTGCTGAGGTATTGTGCAGGTGTACATCAAAATATTCAAATATTTATATTGGCTTGAAGATCCTGTAAATCACTGTGGAGAAAAGATGTATCCAAATAAATGAACGTCATTCCAGAAACAAATGTAAGTCCATTTCAGTTAAATAAATTGTTTAAAGTACCAAAAAAAAAAAAATCACTACCATCTTATTTTATTTTCCATGAATAGACACAGTCAGAGAAGACAGAGTTGATGAAAACTAGAGGCATCAGGAAAAGAACCAGACTAAAAACCTCTCCATTAACTCTACATCTACTTGCCTCCGTATCATTTCATAATATCTAATTCTGGTCACTGTGGATCTGAAACCTCTGCCTCGGGAGAGCAGGAGCTGGGAGTTTGCACAGTAAACAAATCATTTAAAAGTTTTTTTTCTCAGCAGGAAGACAGTGTGTGCTTTCATGGTAGTGAAGGTAGAAAAGTGCTCGCCCCAGGCCCTGCCTGGACACTTTTGAACTTTCTGGGATGGCAAGACATGAGGTAAGTGGCCCTTTGGGTCAGCATGTAAAGATGAGATCTGATGATGCCCAAGACATGGAGCCGAACCTGGACCCTGGTGGGGATAATAACTTGAACCATCTAGGCCTATAGTGGAAGAGCATTGCAGACTAGAATTGGGGACACTATGGGTGATGGCAACTTTCACAAAGGAAATCAAGTGAATGAAGCATAGTCCAGCCCAAACCTCTCACAGCTTCTGTGTGTGGGTAGCACACTTATAATCCACAGTGGCCTGGTAGGGACTTTTATTTACCTTTACAATGACAACTGAGGCAGGAAACTACCAGCCATGTGGCTATGTACGCTTCCAATTCATAAACCTGTATCTTTACAAAAACAGAATGTCCCTGTTTTAAGTACAGGACAAACTGGCATGTGTGGTATAGAAAATCTTAGGTTTTGAAAGACCTCTGTTGTGAAGGCAGTGCCAAAGAAAGCAACAGGTGGCAGTGGGTAGGCTGGGGGGAGGGGAGGAGACCCCAGGCAGAGACTGTTCAGTGAGAGATGGACCTAGAGGAACTGGAGTGGTCCCAAGGATGTGGAGGGTGGAGGGGCAGCACCAGCTGGAGTCTGAGCTCCCCAGACAGGCTACATGTCGGCAAGACCTACTCAGGCAGCGAGAAGACCAAGGAGAGCAGAGAGGAAAACAGCAAGCTCAGACTGGGACAAATTTAGTCTCAAGTATTGAGAGGAGAAGACAAACAGATCTTTTGCTGGAACAGGGAGTCCTGGGGAACATTCAGCATGAAGCAGAAAATCCAACTCTCTGGACCATAATGCTTAGGCCTTTCTTGAAGTACACTGATAGATAAGCCAGGTGCGCTGAGATGTGTGTTAAATCGAATACAATATCTGAGAGGAGATCAGAATCTCTGTAAGTACCTGGGGGAGGGAAAAGGGAAAAGTCTATAGATTCAGCCATGAGGTCATAGCTCTCTTACTCAGACTGCCTCTTTTTATTCCCTTGTTTATTTTACAACTGTGCATATTTCTCATAGGAAAATTTGCAAGTGTGATAACCTTCAGGTTTTTGATTTATATTTAATGCTCAACACTGTATCCAGTCCCACTACATTTTTCACTTTGTAAAAGCTGTGGAAAAGAGTATGCTTGATTTACATATCTTTATAAACAATTTGCTACAGTCTGGATGCTGGTGTGGGCTCTGGGAAGTGATTAAGTTAATGAATGAGAAAGTAATTGTATACATAGTCCAATATTCTAAAATAGTAAGTTATTGGCAGAACTGGCAATGTCAGAAGCTGTTGATTTAAGCCTTTTACAGCTCAGCATACTGATCTAGCTTTACTTTTTATGCCTCGTGGTTAAACTTTTTGGCTGGGTGGTTAAGGGTAAGTTTAAAGCAAGACCTGTATAACCAAACATGGAATTTTTGTATCTCCCAAGATCAGTCAAATACCCTTAGGATTTACCTAGAAACCATGTACAATGCTTAGTTCAATGAAAAGAAATTTTTGCACTAATAGTGATTAGAAAAATTATCATGTCTGCATCTTGTACTCTGAATATTGTGAAGACAGTAACATGCATTATATTAATTGTTGTGGCTGTACTACTAACATGTTTTGAAACCATGTCATTGTTATTTCTTATTAAAAGTAACAAAAATAAAAATAAGTTAATGAATGAGACTGCTATTGTCAGAGGTGCCCAGGGCTGCCTGTACCGACACAGCAAGAAGGCGCCACCTACCTGTCAGATGCTAAACCTGCTGGCACCTCTGCTTGGGCTTGATCCTCCAGAACCAGAAGAAATGAATCTTTGCTGCTTGTGAACTATCAGTCTGTGGTATTTATTCTAGCAACCCAAATGGGCTAAGAACTGATAACGACTTCAGTCATCTAGCAGATCAGTTGGGAAAATGTTGAAACCTTCTACTACCCTAAATGACAGCATTTAAAGATCATTAAAGCCGTTCCTAGGCCTTTTGTAGATATGTCTCAATTGTTAACCCTATTTGACCTCTCAAATGAACAAGCATTTCTTTAGCATTAACGTTAGTTTTATCGGTTCATCGTAAAACAAATACCAGGCGCCTTTTGTGTCCTATTGTGATCAATAGGTCATTGTAAAGCAATTTATCAATGTCACTTCCAAAGATCTTCATCAATTTTCACTCATTTATTTGCAAGTTCCACTTTTGTTCTTTTTCCCATGTCTTTGACCATGCATATATTCCACCTAAAATAAATGTGATTTTTATTTGTAACTTTCCTATACGCCCCGCTGAGAGACCCTCAGAGAGCTTGCTTTGTGCAAAATAACCAATTCAAAACTCCATTTCATTGTTCAGGTCACCTATAACTGTTCGTTTACATCCAAAATGAGAAAGTATACTTTAAGATATTTTCACTGGGTGTGGTGGCACTGGGTAATCCCACTGGGTCACACAGCTTCCTCTTTCTGCACATCCTTCTTTCTGCACATTGCAGAGATGATTTTAGTCCTCCTAAAATCAGCACTCATGTACTTCCCACCACTGTCACAGTCACTTATCCTCAAGCTTGAGTCAAGAACTTTGTTCCAGTTAGCCAACACCATAGTTGAGCTTAGGACTGACTCCCTTAGCTCCTCACAACTATAAATATACCATAGTGTCTTTATTCTCACCATGGTTGCACTGGAAGTCATAGACTGGAATTAACTCACTAGGATCCCAATAATTTTTCCGTGGGATTATACAGCTAAACTTCCCAGACCAAGAGAAGGACCAAGAAGAGCTCTCTATACTGAGACAAGAGGATCAGCGAAAGTTGCAGGCCAGCCTATCCTACACAGAGAATTCAAGACCACACAGGGCTACAGAGTGAGACCCTGTCTCAAAAAAAAAAAAAAAAATTAGATGGGTTGATATAAACTTTTTAAAAATATCCATGATAAATATATTTTTCTGGCCTTCCATAAAATTATTTGACAATAAATTCAATTTTAATATTTAAATTCAGTTTTAATCAATATTTCTTTAACTTGTCACAGACATGACTATACATAACACCATTAATCAGGGCCTTACTAGAGTTGTCTTATAATTGTAGAATTAAGATAGTTTAATATCTTAGGAAAAGATTAAAGTGGCAAATGTGGCAATTAATGTTAGTATTTTTCTGTTCTGGGAAGCTGGCAAGGGCAAACAACTTAAGTCACTCAGTGTACAGTCAAAACAACACTGTGTCTTCTTGATCCACCACAAATACTATAAACAAGCATCTTTCTGCTATCTAATTAATGCTACTTTTTTTTTTTTTTGCTTGTGTTTTTGTGTTTATTCTGGATGATTTTGCTGATTAAAAATGGCCCACAAAGTAATGAGATGCTATTAGCATTAAAAAGCACAATAAAACCGGAGTATGTTTTCTGGACAAAGTACATATTCGTTTCACTCAGTTAGTGAGTCCAGTGTTAATGAGTTAACAGTGCACATTACATCAGGTGTCTTCCAACCAAAACACATGATCAGTTGATGAAAATTTTGTAACCAGAAGTCTAAAAGAATCTAGTCCTGTATTTTCCATACAACTAACAGTGCAGTGTTCATAGTGAATTCATAAAATGTAACTTACATGAATAAAAATTTATGAAATGGCACTGGAGTTAGTCACTGGTTAAATCTTACATTTACTTTGTAGTTCAAGTGAGCTATTCTTGTTTATTGTCCAGAACAACACTGTAAGTTTCCAATTTAAATCTCCAAATCTTTTCATGATAACACAAAATGTGGAGTGAATAACATTTTGCTTCACCAAGACAGTGTTTCCTATCACCAAAACTTACCACAAATGTTCAACTCTTGATGGAGCCTAGTGGGTGGTACATACAACATTCAGGCAAGGTCGCCCTCAATTTGCTGCCCCATGTATCAATAATCTGTTATGGTTTTTGTGTATAGGTGTCCCCACAAATTCCAGCTTCTGGAATTTGTGGTGGGTGCTGCACCTCCCCTGGGGCAGGTGATTTGCATTTCAATGAAAGGTAAAAAGAGAAGTTCTATGCTTGAGCTGCTGCTACTCCTCCCTTGGCTCTTGCTCTCTGCCCACCACCATGAAAGGCTGCCCTCTGCCATGTGCCACTCTGCCTCAGAGCCAGCTGAATATGGACTAAAACCTGTAGTAACTGGGAGTTAAATAAACCTTTCCTTCCCTCATTTTGAGTGTCAGGTATTTGTCTCAGCAACAAGAGAAGAATAACTAGGGCAGAATTTGGTACCGCAGGAGTGGGATCATTGTTGTGACTAACCTAACCATGTGGATTACAAGTTTTTGGGAATGGCTTATGGGAAGAGACAGGAAAGGTTTGGAGAGGTCCTCTACTTGCAAAGAGCTGGAAAAGCATTGGCTGCTCTGTAGGCCGGCTAGGGAAATTTGTTTTGGAAAGAAGGACTACATTGGTTATTGGACTCCAGATGATTTGTGCTATAGCTTGGCTAAAAGTCTATCCGAATTTTGCCCATGCCCAGAGACTTTGTCTAAGACTGACATTAAGCATGGCAGACTGATTAATCTTTCAGAAGATATTTCAAAGCAGCCAAATATTGGGGTGGTGGCATGGTTGTTACTGGAGGCTTTTAGCCAGATTTATGTTGTAGATCAAGAGCAGGAGCCCAGCAGGAGGATTTAAAATGTTGTGAGCTTGGCCAGAAAGGAAGTGCCAATAAAGCTGTGAACAGTAAAAGATAGAGCTGAGAGGAGCTCCGTTGCTGAGAAGGAACCAGAGAATGGAAAGGATGGCCTGAGGGCATCACAGGAAGTAGCAGATCTCCACCCTTTGCAGTCTAAGAATTGCAAAGATCAGAGACTTTACCTTGAGGAGAAAGTCGCTGGACCTCTTGTTCCAGAATGGCAGCAGCTGCAAAGCCAGATTCCAGAATGGTGCCAGCATGGAGAACTTATTCCTCAGAATCAGGGTCAGAGTGCTCAGCGATCCATGCACTCAACCCCTACAGCCAAGAGAGAAGGAAGCCTGGCTACTGCTACACCTGGCAGCAGACTTTAGCATCATCCATGTGGCAGTGGTCTTAGGAGCATTGAGAATGCAGTAGTTCTGAGGTTAAGAAGGCTTCCACCTTGATTTCAGAAGGCCTGGGAAGCCAGGCAGTGTGCCCCTGAGAAGGCAGTGTATGAAACTATGGGAAGCCTATTCAGTGGAAACCCCAGAAGTTTAGAAAAACCAGGAACATGGATGGTCTGAGAGAAACTGCAAAGAAGGAGCAAAGCCACCCTGAGAAAGAAGCCATGAGAGCTACCACCAAGAGTGCCATAGGGGTGGAGCCACATGGAGCTTACTTTGCCATAGGTTGCTTCAGATGTTCCACAAGGACCCATAGGATTTAATGTTGGCCCTTCTGGATTTTGCACTTGTTTTGGTGGTCCCAATGCTTGGTAACTGCTATGTGTACCTTTTGGAATGGCAATGTTTGTTTTGTGCCTTTGAATGTTAAATGTGTTGCCGGGCGTGGTGGCGCATGCCTGTAATCCTAGCACTCGGGAGGCTGAGGCAGGAGGATTGGTGCGAGTTCGAGACCAGCCTGGGCTACAAAAGTGAGCTCAGGACCAGCCTCAACTGCATAGCGAGACCCTGTCTCAAAAAGACAAAAAAAAAAAAAAAAAAAAAAAAAAAAAAAAAAAAAAAAAAATGTGCTTAAATTTTCATTTGTATAGGTACTCACAAAGACTTGGGACTTGGACTTTTTAGCAATGCTGAAACTGCTTGGACTTTGGCAACTCGTAGAGATAGACTAGAATGTCTTTTGCATAAAGGGATGTGTATGAGTCTTTGGGGGCCCAAGGGTGGAATGTTATGGTTTGTGTATAGGTGTCCCCCCAAAGCCTCATGCAGTCACACTTCTGGAATTTGTGATTGGTTATTGTTGGTGTGAGTGCAACACCTCTTCTGGGGCAGATGATCTGCACTTCAATGTAAGGAAGGAAGAGAAGTTAGCTGCTTGAGCTGCTGCTAGCTCTCTCCCTGTGCTCTTGCTCTTGCCCACCACCATGAAAGGTTGCCCTCTGCCATGTGCCTTTCTGCCTTGGAGCCAGCTGAATATGGACTGAAACTTCCAGTAACTGTGAACTAAATAAACCTTTCCTTCCCTAATTTTGAGTGTCAAGTGTTTGTCCCAGCAACAAGAAAAGAGTAACTAAAACATCATCTCTGGAAACACCCTCCCTCCCATATCCAGGAATGTACATTATTAATTTCCTAGTTATTGTCAGTTCAGTCAAGTTGACAATCAGGATTAAGCATCATCAGGGCCAGGAAGATAGCTCAATGGCATAAGCGCCTGCCCAACAAGCTCAAGGTCCTGAGTTTGATTCCAAGCATTGAAAAAAAAAGATTAACCATCATACTCGCCAACTGTGGTTTAGGACAAGAGTTATGATATGGGTGTGTCTTCAATGTGAGCCTATTTAAGGTGAGCTATATAGCAAATCATGCAGAGATATCCAGATACCACAAAAATAATGATAATAAAGTTTGGGAAATATTATACAGGGAAACATGGTAGAATTTCCTGGTAGTGTTGAATGAGCCCCTAAGGTTTCTGGTCATGATTTCAAAATGAAACCAGTGAGCTCAATTGTATGATTTTTCTCTTCTGTATTTCAATTGTTTGAGAAAATGGAACATAGTTACCTTCAACCAAGGTCAGGGTCATGCCAAGCAAATAACATAGAAGAACAAGTCAATTGACTGTATTTTCAAGAATTCATTATAGTGATGGGTCATGTAATTTCAGTTGAATAGTAAAGAAAATGGAAATAGAAAAATGAAGGAGTATGAAAATTTGAAAAATTAAAAGGATAGGATCAGTGGATGAGGTGTCTTGGTAAGGTCAAAACATAGCTGCAATGAAGCTATTCTAGCAAGTGAAATGAAAAGACAGAGATGTTGGCCCAAGTGGGATGCTTAAAACCACAGACATTGTAGTTCCTGGGCTTGGCAGTTGCCATGGGAACGGGTGAAATATGAAAAAAGTCATTGATTCGAAACAGGTAATCGAAGAACTGAAATGGCCAAGGTGTTGCATGGGTCACATAGTTGGCTATTGATGTCACCAGGGATGATGACTAAAGAAGATAGGGAAGATAGCCAGAACAAAACTCCTCAATAGATGTATTACTGAACAATCAGAGCTGATCCACAGAGTTGGCAGATTTTTCTCAGACAGAAGTCAGTCTTCTGTCTTGGTAGCTACAATAATAGACTTCACAGTGAGAATGTTACAGATGAAAGCATTCCTTGCTTTCACTAACTTGACAATCAATAAACTAGTCCTCGATTAAAATCAGATTAGAAGTTGATCTGATTCTTTCCATATTGAGAGGATGAAAAAAAAAATACCCATAAAGTATAAAAGAGATTTTATCCTATTTAAAAAATTCTAAAAGGCCCTGGATTTATTCATAGATGTGGAGATCTTCAAGCAGTCAGGCAGACAGACAGCTGGAGGCTGGCTGTCTGGTTCCCAGTCCTGATTGTGCCACTGCCTGCCCTTAAGATCTTTGAGGAGTGTCCTCTGCTTCGCTGCTCCTATTTCACCTTCCAAAATATAGAGTAACAGTAATACTTGGGTTCTGGGGTTGTTCTAAAGATTACATTATTTAATCCATGAAATGCCTGAGACACAGAACCTGAATCAAAGTTAGTAAGGGTTAGCAGTTAACATTGTCTTAAACCACAGTGAATATTCCCACAAGAAACTGTAAAAAAGGACTAAAAAAATGCCAAATGTTTGCTCTTACTCTGTTCAGAACTTTAGAAGACAGAGGCTTAATTTGTTTTCAGCTATTTGGTAGTAATAAAATTTTAAATCATTTTCTTGGGTTTTAGAAAATAAGAATTGTAGAAAGGCTTTGGAAACATGAGAGATACCTTGCTTCTGAGAACTGAGACATCAGTCATATCGGTTAAATGAAAGGTACAAAACACCATGTAAAAATGCTCTTTCTCCTAGGCCATGACGAGACTTTAACTTACTTGACTATAGCATCATAAATAAGGAAAAAATACGGTAATAACAGGAGAGATTTTTCTCATGTGAAATTTGGGAGTAGAAAGAGGCAGCAGACCTCAGACATTAAGGCCTCTTTGATAATTTTGTTTCCCTATGTCTAAAATGTCTAAAATATTAAATCACCATTCAGGTTTTTAAAGATAAAAATTCACCCTAGTGTGGTGGCCCACACTAGTAATTTTGCCTACTTGGGTGGTTAAGTCAGGAGAATTGCAAGTCTGGGCAATTTACTAAAATCGTATCCCAAAATGTTAAAAAACAAAAAAATAAATAAAAAATAAAAAAAGCAGGGGTTGTAGCTCAGTGGTAGAGTAACTGCCTGGCTTGTGGTATTCAATTCCCAGAAGTTAAAAAAAAAAAATTAAGAATAAAGATCAAGACTCCACCTTCTAAACATGCAAGCCAAAGTCCTCCCCTTGGAACTTGTCTTCCCTCATGAGCATTGTCCACATTCCTGTGCCTGGACAAGGTCATGAGGACAAGGGTTAACATCGCAGTTACAGCTGTGTACTGGAAGTTGCTGGGGATGACCAAGACAGCAGTGAAAAATAATGGCACCTCTTAGCACACGTTGGAGTTCTCAAAAATATATATATTAAAAATTCCTCAATGTACCAGGTGCCACATGCCTGGAATCCCAGCATGCGGGCTGAGCCAGGAGGACTACCCGAGTTCTAGGCCAGCCTGAGCTGCATAGTAAGTTCAAGGGCAGCCTGAATTATGCAAAGTATGACTCTGTCTCAAAACAGCTCTCCCCCCAAAATATCCTCAAAGCAAAATGATGATTTCCCAAATGCTCTTTTAAAACCCACTCTCAAAAGCAAACATGGTTTCTAAATTAAACACAAATCCTAGTTCTCCTGGATTTTTCAAATGCCCCTGTTATTTTAAAAAATCTTATGGCTTGGAGCAGGGGAACTGTGGGATTTTCCTGACCCCATTTTAGACATGTTCAGGATTTCTTTTAAAATTGTGCCAACTTTCTTTCAAAAAGTAAGTAATTCTTGTTTTTAAAACTTGAGAGTGAGGTTTTCACAAAAACATTCCAAAACATCTTGATGGTTTGTTTTTTTTTTTTTTTTTTTTTTTCTGATTTAGATCAGGCTAAATTTTATTACCCTCTGAGGGTCAGCCAGCCCCATACATATATATAAAGGAATTTTCATCTACCTCTCCCAGAAGTATTAGACTAATAAATTAGTCTGATTTTTGGAAAGTTTTATCTCCTGCTAATTCATAGATTTGATATCAACTTAAATTCTCTATTTATGAGCATGAGTTACCAGTCATAATTTACTTGTTTTCACTTACTTAGTCTATGAAACTTCTTATAAAAAAGGAAGTGAAGCAAACAAGCTACAGGAAGCTTTGGAAACGGCTCATTATTTTTTTAAGAAATGCACATCTTGGTCTTTCCAGGTATCTTAAGGGAGCTTTGAAAAGTTCTGTCACTAGGTGCAAAACACTGACTGTAGATTTATCTCATTGGATAACACTGCCTGCTTGGTCCAGAACGCTGAGCAGAAGCCTGATGAATTGAAGAAAACAAGAGACGTTTAGCTCTGTAAGAAAGGCTTCAAGATTCTTATAGAGCTGGAATGAGGACACTTATAAAATAAATGAATAGATGTAGCACAATCGCAAAGAAGTTAGTCACAAAACAACACTGCAAAGTCGCTGAGCAACGTCAACTAAGAAATCACAAGTGAAGTCAAAATCGAAGCCAAGAGAATTTTGTATCCAGGTACAGAACAGCGTTCCAGTGCAATCATGGGCCCAGCAAGACAGAGCCAGAGTGCTGGAGAGAAAGAGAACTTGGCTGTCGCGGTGCAGAGCCGTGGGTAGGCGTGGTAGCATTTTTGGGGGGAGATAAGCGAGAACTGGGCAGATACATTCAGCGCGAATCAGTAGGGTCATAAATTCTGCAGATCCACTTGCTACCGGACAGTTGGTTTCCATCTCACCCTAGACTCTTTGTATCCCACACAACCAAGCAGGACACCCAGAAGTAGAAAGAGGCAGAGATTTACTACAGAAAAATACATTCCACAGATGGGGATCAGGCGGATGAGAAAACTTGAGAGAGCAGGACTCAGCCACCTGTCTGCTGCTGGTTTGAGGTTTTTATTAGGGCCTTTTCTGTATCTTGGGGCATAGGGTGGTACCAATGCAACCCTGTCCAGTTACTGAAAGCCTCCACCCTCAATCGGGAGGGTAGTGATTTGGACTTTGTATGGGTCTAGACTGGTCAAGCTTGGCTGCCAAAGTCCAGAGAGTGGCCACACTGCTCCAGCTATGATAAAGCCTGTGGGTTACCTCAGGTCACACTGAAGCAGCTGGCGTACATGCTCCCCAAGGTTTGCCAGGGGTCAAGGCAGCGCGCTAAGAGTAGGAGCAGTTTTCTCAGGCTCCTGTCAGAATGTCAAGGAAATATGGTGAAAGTAGGATGCTCTCCTGGTGTCTGAGGGCCAGGAGGCCTCCTGTCTGCAGTGAGCCTCAGGCTGCAGAGATTGTCTCCCACAGGTTGGTCTCCTGCCACCCACTGGAAAGTCCAGGTACAAGCACAAGGGACAACCAAGTATTTTTCAAACCCTGCACAACATTGTTAGGTTCCAGAAAGTAGCTCTTTTGGTGGATTCAGTTCCCAACATAATGTCTGGGTGGCGATTTAGTGCCATCAGTTAAGGCCCTAAGACTCAGAAAAGGATTTTACTCTCTTTTTGACCATTTGGCACCCATTTCGATTCTTATCAGTAATAGCCAGCATCATGAAAGGACTTGATAAGTTGAAAAAGACTTCAGTGGGGGAGTGAATTTTATCAAACTTTGAAAGCAGAAATGAGAAAAGACCTTCTTTCTCTCCTAGGCCGCCTGCTTCAGGGTAGCCACCGTGTTTCTTACACGTGTACAAAGCTCCCTGGATTTGCTTTTACACATTTGGTTTTCACACAGTCCCAAAAACACAAACATCAGAGCTGCTGATTTGACCCAAGGAAAAAATATAACCCAGGGCCCAGGTTTGTGCCTGCCAGTTTCCACACCACCATCATCCATATAGTAGAGTGCTGTGCTACTCTCTGAACCCGGTCAGGCATGCCCCTAGGATCTGAACTTGCCATGTGGGCAGAAACGGAGTCCTGACTCCCAGGTTGGGACAGAAAAACATCCTGTGTGATTCTGTGTGCTCGTCTCCTATCTTCTGGGTAGACCTTGATTCCAGAATAACCTTGGAGCCTGTCGGCCAGACTCCTGCTTCCGAAGCTTCTTGAAGCTTCACACACACACACACCCCAGCCAACTGGACTTGACAAGAGTACATTCTCTTCTGTTAATCCTCTGAACTTCAGCTATTGTAACCGTCAGCATAGTCCTAACTATAGGATATACTGCTACTAAAATATAGAAAATGAAATTTTTCCAAGGTTTCAGAATCCTTGGTCAACCATAGTCTAAAAATGTTAATATCTGCTTGAACTCTTTCAAGAAAGAGTAATCATATTCATCAAAATTTTATTATAATACATTGTTATTAATGTATTTTATGTTTAGTTTTTTTTTTAATTTAGTGCAGGGTCTAGAAGGTCTCACTACACATATCACACTTGTAGTGATTCTCCTGTTTTCAGCCTCCAAAGTGCTGAGATTATAGGCACATGCCACCACACCCAGTCTCAATCACCATCTCAGCATGCCCGGGGGAGGGACCGGCATGGCACACCAGGTATCAAATTCAGTCCCTGCATCTGCCTAAGCAGGTGCTTTAATCTGCTCAGCTATCTGACCAGCCCCTGTGATTAGTTTTTCATCAATCCCTGACTGTGCCTAATTCACAAATCAAACTTTATCAGAGGTATACAGATATATACATATAGAAAAAAACATGGCATGTACAATGTGGGCTTCAGGGTTCTACACAAGGTCCTGGCAAGAAGCCCCTATGCATACGGGGAACTACTGTGCAAACAAGACAGCTGAATTGTGTTGCGAATGTTAAATATTTATCACAGGAGTTTGTGAATATTTTCATTTTTTAAACTAAAAAATAAAACATTGACTAATGGGTACAATTAAAACTATGTGTAGTTATAGAGGGACAACTAAACTGTGACACACCTGGCTGTTTCTTCCCCTGTCCCACAATGTGCTGTGAGAGCCAGGGTAGATTCTGTCTCTGGGTTGATGGTTAATTTTCCCATGGACAGAACAAAATTCCTGACACCACCCATCTAAGGGAGGAGAGGTTTAGCTTGCCTCACAGTTCCAGGGGTTTCAGACCATGGGAGTCTGGCTTCAGAGCAGGAGCGTCCTGGCAGAAGGGCACTGTGGGGCAAAGCTGTTCAGTTCACAGTGAAGGGCAGGCAGAAAACAGGGACAGAGCTTCCAAGACAAAGAGTCAGGGACAAGACCTAGCCCCCCACAACCTGTGCAACCCACCCAGAAATGGGAGTTACTAATCTCCCCTTGACATTTCTCCAATCAAGTTGGCAATCAAGATTAACCATCATGGGGGGCTTTCGGGTTAGCTGAGGGGTTTACATGCCTGCACGGGCAATCCCAGTCAGGCACAGGGGACTGTGGTTCGATCCCAACACACACCCTTAAGGCAGCCTGAGCCAGCCTCCCCCCAAAAAAAGAACATCATGGTAGAGGGGAGAAAGATTCTTCATTCAAGGAATAAAAAGTTTCTGAGTATGTGAGTTCCCACAATGCAAAATTTTACATCAACAGTGTTTTACAGGGACTCAAATACATAAACTCACATTAGCATTGCTCTGGTTGAAGTGGCAGTTTGTTTCTGGCATCCCTGGAAAATCCCAGGGGCATAGTTTGAAAGCCACAATTAACATTAATTCACTCACAGAGCATTAGGTACATTCACACCAAAGCACCCCTAGCTTCCTGTAAAGCTTAAGATAGCCATATTCTCTATCAGCTTATCTGTGTTTCTGAAAGTTATTTAAATTTTAACTGTACAACCACAGTAAATTCCATTTCTCTTTAATTTGCTTTGCATTTGTCCTCTGTTTTTTTGTTTTGTTTTGTTTTGTTGGTTTTTGGGGTTTTTTTTTCTACTGTTGTCCTGATTCCCTTTGACACTGGCTCGTGGCCCAGTTTCTCTCCTACCCCCCAACACATTCGCTAAGTAGTCTATTCTCCAAGGAGGCACCCAACCCACCTTGAGGAACAGTCTGAACAGGTCACAGTCCTCTGCTCAAAACTCTCCAAGGCTAACTGCTATAGGTAGGATTTGCAAAGGAACAGACTTAACACAGGATGCCTAAGTTATGGAATTATTTTATAATCTTCACCCAAAAAGTCCAATGCAGAGGAGCACAAGAGATCTGTCCACGCACGAGAAACTCAAAGATGGAGCTGGAGGTCTAGAGCCCATGGAAATATCTCATACAATCCTTGAACAAGGATCTGTGCTTGGAAAGCTCAAAGGTCAGTGGTGGAAGCTGGAAAGTCTTCATCTGAAAGATGAAGGATCCATGCCAGCAGGCTGAGGGATGGGCACTGAGCCAGGAAATGACACTCAAGGTAAGGACCAGAGCTCCCCCGGAGAGAACCACAGCCATCCTCAGCTACAGCAAAGACCCAAGTGCCTCCAACAAGAACAGATGAATTGTAGCAGGAAAAGTAGCACGACAAGCTTCTCTCCAGGAGAGCCAACAGCTCACCATCTTCCGCTCTAGCTCTCCTTTTATGCTGCTGGCACCAGTCCTCAGTGGGCCTCCCACACCAAGCAACACACTGATTCAGTGCAGCTGGGTGTTAACAGGTTGACCATTAGTTACCCCACCACGCTGCCCATCACACTTTGAATACAAATCCAAAGGCTCAGGACTCTGTCAGGGGCTCAGCTCCTCTCAGGTCCCTGTTCTGCCTCCACTGGCCTCTTTGAGCTTCCCTGAACACGGCAACCAGGCCAGTTCTCTATACCTGCACCTGTCCTGTCAGACCTTCCACACTGGAGGTCTCCAAAATTCCAACTTGACAGATGTAAAATGTGACTTACCTTTTCCCTCCTAAGAAACTTTCAGTAGTTCCCTGTAAACCAAAGCAGCACTTTTCAACCTTCCTCATGCCAAGGTTCCTGTTCAATAGGAGTCTTTTTCAAGAGCTCATTGTAGTGGTCTATACATTATGCCACTTGGCTGGATCATCTATGTGGCCTTGCATTCTGGGTTGTGGGAGCCTTGCCCTGTGGAGAGGGCCTGCCCCAGAGTAATTTAGCACAAAAAGAGGATACAAAGGGGCTGAAAAAAGGCACTTGCTTCAGTCTTCACAGTCAGCTTGGATTTCATCTCCTGGTTACCAACGCAGCAGATTCTTTGGCCTCCAACTTGGGTCCTTCCCCATTCTGTTGCAAACCTAATGGCCAACTGACAGGGACTTCCTCAGAATCACTGCAGTGAGCTTCAGAGGCCCTCTGCACGTTTCTTTATCCAACTCTGTGACTGGTACATCTTGTGTTATATCTGTTCCTCTAGTAAACCCTGACTAATACACTCGTTATGCAGATCAGCCTGGAGATTCCCTCAGTGGGGCTACTTCCCAAGTGGTGGGGTGCTAAGAGTCCCACCAAAATCTCTCCATGACCCCCACTTTACAACACAGCCCAGGTCCTTGGAGTTCCTCCCTAGAACCCTGAGTGTGCAGAGATGAAAGTAGAAAATCTGGGACCAAGAGGACAAAGTCTAAGCATTCCTAGTTGTACTTCTGATCTCTGGGAAATCTTGGAATCTGTCCTTAAAAATACAGGGTATTGGGCCAGCAAGATGGTTCAGCAGTCTAGAGCACCTGCATAGGCAAGTTTAGGCAACCTCAGGGACTGTGGTTCTATCCCTGGCACCACATGCTGTGCCAACCCCACCCTCAGGGTAGGCTGAGCTGGAAAAAAAAAAAAAAAAAAAAAAACCATATATATGGTATTTTGCAAAGCATATGAAAGACAAGATGCAAAATCAAAACACAAACACAGCTTCTGCCACAGCATCCACTGAAGAATAGTAACCATGGCCCTCTGTTAACCCATTACCATGAACCTCAACAAGGGCCACAAGGTGACTAAGAATGTGAGCAAACTGAGGCACAGCTGCCGCTGCGGACACCTCACCAAACACACCAAGTTTGTGAGGACATGATCCAGGAGGTGTGCAACTTTGCCCCTTACGAGTGAATGGCGTGCCATGGAGCTGCTCAAGGTCTCCAAGGACAAAGGCGCCCTCAAGTTCATCAAGAAAAGGGTGGGGACATACATCCACATCAAGAGGAAGCATGAGGAGCTGAGCCCCATGATGGCTGCCATGAGGAAGGCAGCTGCCAAGAAGGACTGAGCCCCTCTGGAATAAAGCTTTGCAGGAAAAACAAACAATAACAAAAAAAAAAAACAAAAAAAAAAAAAACACACAAAAGTCTTCCTATTTTCCAATAAGGAAACCACCAAGAAAGAATTCAAGATCCTATTCACGGTAGTTTAACATAAACCACCTAGGAATTAATTCTTCCAGTGAAAGACCACTATAAAGAAAATTATAGAACACTGAAGAAAGAAATTAAGAAGGTATTAGAAAATGAAAAGATCTCTCTTGTTTGTGGATTAGCAGAGCTAATATCGTTAAAACAATTACTGGGCCAACCAGATAGCTCAGCAGACTAAAGTGCCTGCTTAGGCATACGCAGGGACCAGGGTTCAATTCCTTGGTTGCTATGCTGGCCCCGCCCCAGGGGTGCACTCAGATGGTGACTGAGACTGGGCATAGTGATGTATGCCTGTAATCCCACTGTCTGGGAGGCTAAAAACAGGAGGATCACTACAAGTCTGATCTGTGTAGTGAGACCCTATAGATCCTGTACTAAATACATAACAAAAAAGAAAACCCTATTGCACAGGAAGTATTACAAGTAATGGGAGTTCATCTTATTAGAAAACATTTACACAGCAAAAGAAACTACTACCAGAGTGGGGAAAAAAAAATCCCACTGAGTGAGGAAAAATTTTAGCAGCTATTCCTCCGATAAAGGACTAATATCTAGAATACACGAACAACAACGACAAAAAAAAAAAAAAAAAAAAAAAAAAAAAACAAAAAAAAAAAAAAAAAAAAAAAAAAAAAAAAAAAATCAGACTCCTGAAGTTTAAAGACCCAATGAAAAAAAAAATAGACATCTGAAATGAACAGATACTTCTCAGATGAAGAAGTTGAAACAGCAAATAGATACATGAAAACATGTTCAACATCACTGGTCATTTCAGAGATGCAAATTAAAACCACATGGAGACGCATCTCACCCCAGAAGGAATGGCTGTCATCAAGAAATCAACCAATCAGCATCTCACCCCAGAAGGAATGGCTGTCATCAAGAAATCAACCAATCACGAATGCTGGCAGGTCTGTGGGGAAAAGGAACCCTTCACCACTGTGGATGAGAGCATAGACTGGTACAACCACTATGGAAATCAGTATGAAGATTCCTCAAAAAGCTAGGACTGGAGGTCCCATTAAACCCAGTTACTCCCCTCCGAAAGAACTAAAATCACCATACTACAGTGAAATATGTACCATTTTTACAACAGCACAATTTGTCAAAGCTAAATCTTGGAAAAAAAACCCAAATGCCCATCAACTGAGAAGTGGATAAAAAAGATATGGTATTTTTACATAATAGAGAATTATTCAGCTGCAAAAAAAAAAAAAGGTAAATTTGAGGCTTCTGTAGATCAATAGATACAGGGTGGACATAGGTTAAAGGAAAACGGACAGCTAGCTCCCGAGCACACTCGGTGAGCTACGCGCTGACCTTTCCTCGACCTGTGTACTTCCCGAGCCTGCCAGCAGACACACTTCCATGATGGTTTAAGGATCATTGCGTGAGAACCTCAGGTTGTTTGAGAATAAGATGTAAGCGTGGTATATAACACGCATGTGCAGAACCCCTTGGCTGCTGGAACCTTGAGAGGTCTCACAGTGGGGGAGAAAATAAAAGCCGTGGGTTGGAGGAGTGCCAAGCTTTTTGCTGCATGCATTCGCATCCGTTCCCTTAGCCTCCTGCCAGGTGTTGGTGTCTGCTCATCTCCATGGCACAACAAATGGATGCAGCTAGGGGGTATATTGCTAAGTGAAATAAATCAGATCCACCTGTGCAAACATCGTATTATCTCACTAGTGTGAGAACCTCAAAGAGTAATAAAAATCTAAGAAGTACAAAAGATATGGTGAAAGGGAAAGAAATCGTCCACTGGGAAGGAAAAACTGGGATGAGGACGAGGACAATGAAAGGCGGGAAGGCCGGGCGTGGTGGCGCACGCCTGTAATCCCAGCACTCGGGAGGCTGAGGCAGGAGGATCGCTGTGAGTTCGAGACCAGCCTGGGCTACAAAAGTGAGCTCAAGGCCAACCTGAACTGCATAGTGAGACCCTGTCTCAAAAAGACAAAAAAAAAAAAAAAAAAAAAAAAAAAAAAAAAAAAAAGAAAGGCGGGAAAGATATATTTAGGTATATATACGAAGTAGTTCGGATAGTTGTATAGCTGATTTTGCTGGCCTTTTGAAAGGAGCAGGTAATGCTTAAACATTTTTTTCCTCTTTTGAATTTCTTATAACTTCTCTGTTACTGTTTGTTTTGTCTCTTTAAATGAATTTTGCATGTTTATATCTGGTAATCTGAACAACTAGTGTGAAGATAGCATCATGCAGTACAGCAACCATTGCTGAATTCCTATTACTTTGTTTAGTGAAATCTTGGATTGTTTTTAATGCTGTTTTTTTTAATCACTATTTTGTATTCTTTAAAAATAAAACAAATGTAAAAGACTTTCCTTCTCAATATGGTGTTCAAGCTGCTGTAAAAATCCGTGCATTCATCTGCACCCAGTGAAGCAAAACCAGTACTGAAAAACAATGCTCCCCTTTTCTAGATCATTATTGTAAAATATGTGAATGAGACTTTGACATATTACTCATAGTTTATCATCTAAAAATCGAAGCTCAAATATCCCTCAATAGTGTATGTACCCACTTTTTTAAAAAAGTAGCTTCACAGGGCTGGCGAGGTAGCTTAGCAGACTAAGTGCCTGCCTAGGCAAGCACAGAGACCAGGGTTTGATCCCCAGCACCACATGCTGCATCAGCCCTGCCCCTGGGCACACTGAATTGGTCGCCAAGACTGGGCCTGGTAGTGCATGCCTGGAATCTCAGCAGTGGGCAGGCTGAAAACGGATCACTGAGTCCAAGCTCATATCAAATATATTTTTGAAAAAGTAACTTCATGGCTACAGATTATGCTAAAAATATGGTGATTTACAAAGTCACAATTCTGAAATTTGGATTCCAAAATATTGGATTTTGATTTCTGTCAACTAACTTAGTGACTTTTGTCAGTTACTTAAAATGGACTGTTGGTGTCTTCGGATGCATAATGCTATAAAATCTTTGCCTCTGGGGTTTTCATTAGTATATCATGCCATAATGTGAGTATAACACTTAATAAATGCTTGGGACATAGCACTCAAAAATGTCTCTGTGCAGACTGAAAGGAGTATGCATGTGTGTGAAACTCGCTGATGGGCAAAAACTCATAAAACATGCAAGAACTCATGAAAAAGACAACTTCTTTTCGTGCCTTACGTTTTCAAAAGCTCCTTCAGGGCTCTCATTTTAGATTCTTTAAACTATTTTAAGATAATTTCTAAATAGGAAAAACTTTCTGAGTATTTTTTCATCCTTTTCAATTTAAAAATAACTCCTGATGATAAGTTAAGGGTGATTCAATCCATCTGCACCCATGAATACTTCTATCTTTGTTCAGGATCTTTCGAAGGCACCAAACTGAACAAAGCAGTATTATTATTAAGCCAGATCTGAAAAAGAAAAAATACACTGTACACAAGACTAGAGACCAGGGGGCTGAGGAGATAGTGCAGTGGCATATGTGCCTGGCAAGCGTAAGGTCCTGAGGTCCATCCCCCATACCAAGCAAAAAAAAAAATTAGGGACCAGAGGTGCAACTGAGTAGTGCAGCCTGAGTTCAGCATGTGTCAGGCTCTGGGTTCAAACTCCAGCACCAAAACATAAATATAAAACTTGTCTTAGTTTTCATTAGCTTGTAAAAGAAAACAAGATTGGGTTAAAGGTGAAAACAAAAAGACCCAAGTGTTTTTTGTGTCACTGCCTCCTCCAAAAAAAATGTTTAAATGTCATAGATTTGCAAATGTGACAATGACAGTTGCCATTCTGACTGTGACAAAACAAAGACTGGAAGAAGAAGCTAGCTATTCTTGTAACTTAATGCCGGAAGATATGTAACTGCTAAACAACCCAGATATAACTAATACTGCTATGGTTTGTGGCCCGTATTCAAAACTGAAGGAATGTACCTAGAAATGGGAGAGTTGGGACCTAAGATGTGTTCCGAACACGTACAAAGCGAAGTCCCAAGTGACTGTCATCATTATGTGCTGCAAACATGCATTAACAAAATTGAAGGAAATGCTTAGCCTTAATTAGAGGGTAGGCCAGGAACAATAAAGATGAGTAGTCCCTGCTCAGCTTTGCGGACCAGCCAACCTGGATTCTTTTTTTTTTTTTTTTTTGTCTTTTTGAGACAGGGTCTCACTATGCAGTTCAGGCTGGCCTTGAGCTCACTTTTGTAGCCCAGGCTGGTCTCAAGCTTGCATTGATCCTCCTACCTCAGCTCCCCCAAGTGCTGGGATTATAGGTGTATGCCACCATGCCCAGCTTTCCAACCTGGATTCTGTCTCCTGAATCTGGTTTCACAATACCAGCTTTGGAGACATAGCAAGACCAACTTTTATCTTCCTAACTGTAGGGCTGAATTGGAAATTATTAGTACCCTTTAAATCTTTTTTTGTCTTTGTTTTCTGTGGTTCTTTTAAGACAGGCCATTGACTTCTAATCCAGGTTGGTCGTGAACTCACTGCAGCCCAAGCTGGCCTTGAACGTGCCAGCAATCTTCCTGCCTAAGCCCCCAGAGTGCTGGGATCCCAAGTGTGCACCACCACACTCAGCTTAAAGCTTCTTAGCAGCAACAGAAGTCAATTTGCTGTATGACAACAAATTCAGCAGAAAGTTGTAGTATTTCTGCTTCTTGCGTGCAATATTTAAAGGTCAAGCAAATGGAAAATTTATTTTTATTTCCTTAGTTTTCCCAGTGTAAATTTTCTGCGGTGTTAATAAATTTGTCCTTTATTTTTCCAGAATTTTATTTTCAAATTCACCTGATATGCTTCCATGATGAACTTTTTTTTCTCATGAACTACATATGGCTGAGGCATATGTGGTGCACACCAGTAGTCCCAGCCCTCAGGAAGCTGAGGCAAGAGGGTCACTCTGAGTTCAAGGATAGCCAAGATTATGAAATGAGTTAAAGGCCAGTCTGAACTACAAAGTGAAACTCAGTCTCAAAAAAGATAAAAAAAAAAGAAAAAAAAAGAAACATAAAAATTAATCTAAGGGCCAGCCAGATAGGGGCCTGGCCTGCTATGCCAGCCCTGCCCCAAGGGTGTGACTGAGACTGGGTGTGGTAGCACATGCCTGTAATCCCAGTGCTTGGGAGGCTGAAAACAGGAAGATTACTACAAGTCTGATCTGTGTAGTGAGACCTTGTAGATCCTGTATGAAATATTTTTTTAAAAAATTAATCTAACAAGTCAACGTAGACAGACACAATTTCATTGGCATTGACCTGATTGCTTTACCATGGTAGATGTCTAGCTCCAGTGTAATCATCTTAAAGTTGAAACCACAAGAATATATGCAAACAATATGAAAATTACACTTAGGCAGTTTTTATTGCTGAAATTTCTGTGCAGAATAATACAGAAGAAAAACCTGACACTTAGGATGCTAACGAATCTCCCTCTTGTGCCTAAAATTTGTATTGAACTCAAGTAGTATTCAAGTCAGTAATGTGGCAGTGAAGGGAGGGGGTAGGAGGAGAAAAAGAGGAAAACACACACACACACACACACACACACACACACACACACGACCTTTCCCATAATAAGCAACTTTGAGAAATTGGGGCTAACCTAACACAAACAGAATTCTAGGAGGTTTAAAATTGCATGGTTCCAAATATTTTGATCAGTGAACTTTGAACGTGTTCAATATTTTTTATAATAGCAGATATTGTAAACAGTCTATAAAGTAGAAGTAATTCTGATGCAGTCACATGATAAATGTCTGCAGCCTTAATCTCATACTCTCAGGCTCCAAAACTGTGAGAACAGATTTTTGTCTTACAACGACCCAGACTCAGGTGTGTTGCTATAGCAGCACAGACTAACATAACTGCAGGTTATAAGTGCAGTATTTATGAGCACTGCTATTCATGCAAAAGAAAAAATTCAGCCCATTAGTGAAGTAGAAAAAAGCTACCAAAGAGGAAAAAAAGTTAACAAAAAAATTTTATTATGAATTTTTTGTCTTAGAAGTAAAAACTAAAAACCAAAACAAAACAACAAAAAAATCTATACACACAGTAAAACTTAGAAAGGTAAGCATATCAATAACCTAAGAGGAGCACTGGATGTGACAATATTATGTTCTTATTGCTTTCCTTGTGTTTTCCTCTGTTTTTATCTTTTCATCTTACACAATTCCAATATGTCACTTAGCGCTTACACTAATGTCAGACATTACAGCAGTATTTTCTCTAAATAATAACATGCGTTATAGATTTCAAAGGCTTCCCCATCCCCAGCTTACTAAAGAATGAAGACAGCCCACAGAAGAAAATCTTTTCAAATCTGCTAAGAGATTGTGTTCAAAATGTACATTTTAAATCTTACAATAGTAAAATTTTTAAATGGACATAGAAATGGAAGTTATCTCCCCAAGATATACAAATGGACAATAAGCACAATAAAACATGTCCAATGTCACTACTCATTAGGGAAATACGAGTCCAAATAATGAGAACCCATTTCTCACACAACAGCAGAGGCACGATCAAAAACACCGACAATTAAGATTGTGGTAATGAGGGCCAGGGAGATAGTTCCATTGAGTAAGTGCTTGCCTGGCAAGTGCAAGGTCCTGAGTTTGATCCCTGGTACCACCAAAAAAAAAAAAAAAAAAAAAAAAAAGATTGCAGTAATGGGTACATACCTTGTAAACATGCTAAAATATTGTGTGCCAACTGGATGAATTGAGGGTAAATTACACCTCACTAAGCCTACTACATCAGTTGGTGAAAATGAAGGCCCCCTCCTGCTAGGCATTTACAAAAATTCCCTTCAACTGACTTCCTCTTCCCAGCTGCCACCTTTCTCCCTGTACCGCTTGCTTTGGTGGTCTCTTTCTTGTGGGCAGCCAGACAGTAAATTACGTCCTCATACGCTGTGTCATGATCTTAATAAACTACACTATAGGAATGGAAAAACCCACCAGTGCTTTAGATGTTAGGATAGATAACGGCTCACGCTGGGCTAGTCAGTCAACCCAAGTGTAGAACTGTTCTGAGTTACATCAGATGCCTACAAATAATTCTAAAATGCTAACCGTTTTAGCAACTTCATGTTTAAAACAGAAACATATATACGTATAACAGGAAACTCAAAATACACAACTTTATATATTTTACCCAAAATACATTAATTGCTCAGTGGCACCACGGCTTGCAGCTCCACTTGTGGCCTACGTACGTCCTTCACGGGGACTCTGCCTGCATCCCTAAGGCACAATATGGAGGTCTTAAGTATGCAGAACTCATCTTGAATCTTCCCCACTTAATTTTTCCCCAGTAGAAAATAAAACCATGAAGATTTTTTGGCACGTTTTATTATTCCAGTGCAAGAAAATATTTCCAGGTTTATTTCCAATTTCAGTTTCAAAACAAACCAACTTGCAGTTACTAGTATCTGTGGCAGTGGCCAGTGCAATGTGTAACATAAAAACAGGATGACAGTATCCATTAAATTCAACACAGAAGAACCTTTTTTATATAAAGCATTTTTCTAAAACTACAAACTAAAAATCTGTTCATTTAAACCACTTATGTGTTAAAATTATAATTTCAGTTGATTATGGATAACATAAATAGAATGTAAAAGATGCTACATTTTTTTCAAATACTGTTTGTTTCTCCTCATTCAATTTTGTTTGTCAATATAATTTTATAGGCCAACCAAAATACAAATGCATGCAAATAAAACAATCTATTGTAATAAAATCATGAAGAACAACAGTTATAATTAGCTTGTGAGGTAAGCTTCCCTTTTATGTGTTCAAGCATCACATTTCTAAGAATGTATCTCTTGGGCTGGGGATACAGCTCAGTGCCTACCTGGCAAATGAGAGGTCCTGCGTTCAATTCCCAGCACACACACACACACACACAAGAAGAATACATTTCTTCTAGATGCGTTAAAATGCATATTTTCACTGAGCTATCATTTCAAGAGCCTGAAATCAAGTTAAATAAAATTCCATGCTTCCTAGCATATTAAATACCAAGTAGTATACTACTTAAGAAAAAATGGGATTAACTAACTTAAAAAGCAGAGTTCAGTTATATTTTGCTTTCTTGCCAATTAAAGTTCATCAAAACCTCTTAAATTATGCATCTAATGTAAAAGAAATACTAAAATTCTAACATAAACATAACTATCTATAGCTAACTTAAAACAATGTCTATTGCCAGAACATCATAGTGGAGCAAGGAGCTCTGAGGAAAGCCACCCAGAGTGTAAGCACATGAGCTCAGAGAAGCTAAGCTTCCCAGACCTGTGGCAGTGCAGATCAGAGACCCAACCATACCCTGCTGCCCAGGGAGGAAAGGGAGCTTCTGAGACCCTGCTTTCTGCTGGGGCTTCCAAGCCATGTCAAAGTGGGCCATCAAACTGAAATATGCCATACTTCCCAGAGGTCATCCAGTGGGGCTCCGAGGCCATGAGCTGCTCCCCCTGCCCTGGCTGCAGACCCACCTGAACCTCAGCTTTTAATGTTCTTATGCTGCACAGAGGAGCGGGATGGAAGCCACATAGAGCCTGATGGAATGGAACGGTAAAGTCCCACTTTCTGTCCCCAGTCAACTTCCTATAATTCAAATCACCCTTGAATAAAATTAAGCATGCCTTTTGTAGCTCAGCATATAAATCAGGGGCCACCTGGGCCATCGCACTGTATTCATGAGGCAGAGTCCAAAATAAATGATCATGGTAAACCCATCGACCCACTTTGATATTGTTTTCCCAGCCAGCCCCACACTCAGACATCCACTTGTGATTACAGGATTTCATCTGCTGAATTACCCAATTAAAGTCATGAATAGTCGTGTCTGAAACAAACCATGGGATCATTTTCCCATGGAAATGAATCTCAGTAGCCAACTTAGAGGACAACAGGAAGTCAGCTAATACTAAATCTGTAACAAGTTCAAATCCAGAATTATCCAGAACAATATATACTCTATCTATGGTCACTTCTTCTCTTGTCTTCTTGCATTTACTAAGCAATGACCAAAGATGTTCCATGTCATTCACTAAAATGAACTGTTTCAGGTCTTCTAAAGAATTCATTATATTGATCTTCTGAGAACTACTTTCTCCACCTGATAATGATAGATCACATTTATTCCCCCACAAGGAAATCTGAAAAGGAAAAGAACAAAATAGTCATTCTTTTAAAAAAACCAACAAGACCCCTATGAAGATGAAGGGTTTGCTTAAAATACTGGTTATATTTACTTATAAAATCTTTACCAGGTCCACTTTCTCCAATAATCCATATACATGATGCTCTACTATTAAGTAAAAGACTGATTTTTAAAATCAATACATAATGGGAGTTTTAAACAACAATTGGGGTGACTTTCAGCCCCATACTGTCTACTGAGAAGGGAGGTTTTTGCATCAGACAGATACTAAAACATCATCAGATGCAATAAAGAGACTCACTTGGCTAAGATTCACTTGGGAGTCAAGAGAGAAAACATTTCCTTTCTTCTTTCCTGCCCTCCTCCCCAAACCACCCAGTTTCTTTCACTAATTGTAAAACTTTCAGAACATGGCAGCCTGTTTACAACTGTAAACGAAAGAAGCTAGCACAGTGATATCCCAAGGCCAAACTTTAAACAAGGTGCTGTCAATGAAGATCCAGCATAATCAATGATAAGTTGGTTTGAAGTTGAAATAATACTGTAATTTTGTTTTAAGGGGGGGGTAATATCAGCCCTATTTTTTTAAATTACAAAATTATTGCTGGGTGTGGTGGCACACAGGTATAATCCCTGCACTTGGAAGCAGGAGGATCGATGGGAGTTTGAGGCCAGCCTGGGCTACATAGTGAGCTCAAGGACAGCTTAAACTACATCATGAGACCCTGTCTCACAAAATAAAAGCAAAACAACAACAACAAAATGACATGTTTAGGGGTCATTAGAAAATTACTTAATATCACTAAGGCTCAAGTTCTGCAAATAAAAACCAAGACACTACTATTTTATTGAGCGTTACTATGAGAACTGACACAATGCATGTAAATAGCATATCAAATATTTGGCACATATAGGTATTCAGTAAACTGTAAGTCAAAAGGGGACTCATTCATTCATGATTTAAGATGAGGAAAACATAGCTGGGGAGACAGCTCAGTGGAATAAGTGCTTACTTGCCCAGCAAGTGCAAGGTCCTGAGTTCAAGCCCTGGTATCACTAAAGATAAAAAATAAAAAATAAAATAAAATGGAAAACAGCCAGGCCTGTGCCTGGAGTCTCAGCCACTGGGGAGGCTGAGGCAAGAGTGCAGGGCCCAAAGTTCAAGGTCAGCCTGGGGAATAGGAACAGATCCACTTGCAAAAAAAGGAGTAACAAATTACATTTAAATATAAGATGAGGAAAATGTATGTTCTGACCAAGAATAATGTTTTTAAAAGATAAATTCATGGATTTTTTTTTAATCTAAGGCTTACATAATACCTAACATGCCCAAGGCTATACTATGCAAAAGCTTTTTGGAGAACCACACACAACAGCACATTTGATGGCATTCAGCAGCTGAGATCAGGTTCTCGGCTGTCCTCCTGCACATTTCCTTACATCATCTCTAACATGTGCATTACATGGTTATGTGTGTAATTGTTTGATACTCTATACTGCTTCAAGGTTGCACGTTCTATGCCAGCAAGGGTCAGCCTGTTTCTGCCATCACCACGCACCACCTAGAAAACTGGTGAGTACCAACAGGCCCCGAAGGGTTTGTGTGGACAGAAACCGAGTGCTGTGACTTTTGCAATCAGAGGAACTTTCTCTGCAGACTGAAGTACCTTCAGATTTTTAAGACCTTAAGCTTTTGCTTATTGTGGGCAGTTAGAGAAAGCAACCTGGCCCCCTTGCTTGGGAGCAGTGCCAGTGGGCAGTAGATGACCAGAGTAGGTGACAGAAAACGGATTGCACCACTCTTCTTTACATTTTAAGATACTTGTAGGACAAAGAGCACATTCAAAGATGACTGTTCCCTGAAAGGATGGGCTAGCTAAGAGCCACAGGCTACCATGCTACTTGTCTTTCTTCTGTGTTTCTGAATTAAACATAAAACATAGCACAGAGGGGGTAAAATATAACAACAACAAAAATGTTAGTCGAAGTAAATAATAAAATACATTCTTAATTAGTAAATATAACCCATTTACCAGTATTTACAAAATAAAGGTATTCAGGTGATCTGATCTTTACCTGCAGAAGTTTAAAAAACTCATCTTTCAGCTGGTTCTCATCAAGGTCTTCCACAGTTCTTATCAACTCTCGCAAGTGAGTACATAAAGCCATGACAGATTCCTGTGACTCCAAGAAATTTTGGTCTTTTGATTCTTTAAATACATCAAAGCCATTGATTGGTGGACTACAATAAAAGAAGAACCTAGATGTGAAACATTTATATAAGTCTGCATCTTAAAAAAAGAAGGAAAGAACAGCACCAGGAGTCGTAGTGATGAGTGGTGACAGATGCTAGACATAGCTTAGATAATCAAGCTATACAAAAACAAATCCCTAGCCATTTAATTCAATGTCAAAGCTTCCCAAATCAGCTATTTTACTAGAAGTCTTAATTCTAGTGCTTATGTCCACAACTGTCTACCCATAAGAGATTCCAAAGCAAAAGATACATTAAAAACAAATTTTAAATAACTGCTTTAGTTTGGTATTTTTTGAGCATCCACGTGGCACAGTTCCTAGAAGCAAATACAGGAATATAAATAGAACATCTAACTAGAGTGTAACAGTCACCAAAGGTCACACCTAGAGCATTGGGGATCAGGATAAGTACCTGAGATAAATCTGCCTTAATACTCTGAGGTCTTAGTATGATACCAAGTTCCAATCTCTCCTGGTTGAATCTCACTCTCATGTTTATTCTTGCCAAAGGTGAATGTGCCAGGGCTCCATCTCATGCTGTCCAGTGAAGAATCTTGACAAAAAAGCAATACCACAGCCCCTGCACAGTGGTATTAGCAATTAGCAAATGCTAATACCACAGCCCCTGCACAGTGGGGTGGGGAATTCTGATTGGCTGACATTTTTCACTCAGCTACATTCCCCCACAGGAAAGACAATGTAATACTGATGTTGTGGAATTGTTTCTTTTTAAAACATACTAGGCTTTACACATCCAAGTGATGGCTGCTTCCTTCTGGTCAGGCAACCCCACAGGAAGCTATGCCTTTATTCCTAGGATGCTGCCATTACTTAAAGCACTTTTGGAATCCTCTTTCAGAATTGTCTACAGAACCTGTGGTACATTATTGAACACAGTGTCAGTGACCACCTGTCTTCATGGTTTACTTCTGGAAACAGCCAAAATCACTCAAAGCAATTTCAAGTGAATAAAGTATGTAATCAAACTGAATAAAACCATTTTTGGTTAAGAAGGAGGAGTGACTAAAACTTAACTTTCATAGCTTATAAACTGGTTCTGAAAGAAATTCTAAAGAATTCAAAGGTATTTTTTAGCAATGACAGCATTGCTGAAATCAGTCCATCTTGGAAGGTGATTGATTGATCGATTGCGTATGTGGTAAAAGGGTCTCACTACACAGCTGGGACTTGTAGTGATCCTCCTATCTTCAGCCTGCCCAGTGCTGCGATTACAGCCATGTGTCACCACTCCAGGTCTCAATGGTTTGCTCAGTGTTCCCATCTCTGGCCAGTGCAGCTTGTGGTGTGAGGGATCGGACCCCAGTCCCTGTGCTTGACTAAGCAGGCACTCAGTCCACTGAGCTATCTTGCTGGCCCTCTCAAGGTGATTAAAGATGAAAGTCATTAGGATGCCTGGGTTCAAATTTAGGGTCAAAAAAAAAAAAATTTAGGATCAAAAAACAGCAACCTTCAGATCCCAGCCAGCCAAACATCCATTCTATAGACCCACAAACTAGGAGTGGTTTTACATATCTAAAACATTAAAAGCAAAGTGAAAGAAAACATATATCTATATAGATCTACCTATCTATCCATATATATGGATATATATTTAGTTTAATTTTATTTTATTTTAATTTTGGAAAAAGGATTTCACTATGCAGCTCAGGCTGGCCTTGACCTCACTTTGTAGCCCAGGCTGGCCTTGAACTTGCAACAGTTCAACTGCCTCAGCCTTCCAAGTGCTGGGATTACAGGAGTGTACCACAACACCCAATAGAAATGCTACATTTTATGACATGTGCAATTCTCATTTTATTGTCTATGAGTGGAGTGTTACCGGAATACTGCTCTGCTCATTTGTTTATGGGGTGTCTCTGGTGTCTTCATACCATTATGGCAAAGCTGTGTGGCTGAGACAGAGAGCATATGGCCCATCAACTCTAAAATATTTATTATCTGGCCTTGTAAATGTTTGGCAACACATGTTCTTATGTTTTACTAACAGCTGTATCATTAATTTAAAGTCATGCCTCATGTTACAAATGAGTCTTGACTATTTAAAAGAATAAACCTCATATAAATATATATATATAATGTATAGTTATATTATTTATATTTAAAAGACACATGTAAAATTTCTCATTTTTAAAATGTTTGCTCCTTGAGAATCTACCCTAGCTGTATATGTGCATGTCGTGTGAGGCAGGGATTCATACTTAGGTAGGTTCCCAACAGAAAGACACACACATGTTCACTAAAAACATGGTTATGTTTTGTTTTTTTTGTTTTTTTTTTTTGCGGGACCGGGGTTCAAACTCACAACCTTGCACTTGCCACGCAGGCACTTGTGCCTCGGAGCTATCTCCCCAGCCCCATGGTTATGTGTTTACAGCAACATTCTTCATAACAAGGGCCGGGGAGATAGCTCAGGCGCACAAGTGCCTGCATGGCAAGTGTAAGGTCCTAAGTTCGATCCTTAGTTCCAGAAAAAAAGAAAAAGAATATTAACATTCTTCCTAACAGCCCCAACTCGGAAGCTCCTCACACATACACTGCAATGGGGTAAGTGCTAGAACTGGCACGCAGCTAGGGTCTAACAGACAGCAGCTCCTCCAGCATCTGTGAATAGCTCCCGGGCACCAATCTGCAAGACTGTGTTTTGCCTTTAGAACAGTTCTCAAATACTCTTGGTACACAAAAGCCAGAAACAGTGATTAAAAACAATTTACAAAGATCAAGACAGAAAAAAAAATACTTCTAAAAATAATTTTATGTTACAATTAATACTTGTTCAATCAATCAATTATATTACCCTGTGCTATGTCTAGGAGTGGACACCAAAGGGCTCCATCTCAGAGGCAACACAGCAGACCTACAGACCCAGAAGGGTAACCCACATGACCTTTGCTCTGGTCTTACAAAGCAGCTCTATATCAGAATCTTCCTAGGAAAAATTAAACAGCATAAAAAAGCTACAAAAACTGTTTGGAATATATGTGTAACTTTTATTAGCCTCTGTTCTAATTTAGAAATTACAAACAAAACAACTGTAGGATTAACAAGGCTGTGTGGGAGACACAAAATCTGTTCTGATGGTCACAACAAATAAATTCTAATATACTGTTTCTAAATGAGGCATACACTTATTTTGTACCATTCTGATTTTACATATATATGTATATGTATATGTATATGTATATGTATATGTATATGTATATGTATACATATATACATATATATGTATTTTTTCTCAGTAAATATAACCTGTTTTATTTTAGACATCTTTATAAGCTCTTTAATAAGCTCCTGCTAGAACTCAACCTTATGTCTACTGTAGGCAAGAGGATCACCTTTACCAAGAAGCCCTTAAATTGCTATTATTTGTGGAAATGTGCAACAGTGCCATTAATATTTTCTGAACTCAGGCTTCCATATGTTTACTTTCAAACATACCATTTCAAAAAAAAAGCATGAATTATCTAAACATTGCTATTTGAAGGCTGCACAATTACCTCTGGATAATTGCTTCATGAAGCCTACGATACATGTAGCACTCCACAAACAACCATGGCGAGCGGAACCAACTTGGTTGTCCATCACTCTCATTTAAAAGACCGCGCTGGTACTCAAGATGCTGATTCCAAAGGTCGGTATCAGCACAGTCCTCAACCAGGGGCACAATAGGCTTATCTGTTTGCAGTTCATTCCGTAATTTAGAAAGAAAAGAAATGGCTTTCTTTTCAGCTTCCACACCTTCCTGTAAAAATAACAACAACAAAAAAAAAAATTGTGTGTATGTGAATAATTCCTCTACAGTAACATAATTTCGTGAGTTTACATTTAAGCTAAGAAATATATCATATTTCAAAATTTAGTTTGTCTTCTACAAACTTGGGAGACACTTGAGAATCCTTAAGCTGAAAATCAAAACACACAGAGCTCATAGTAACACGATCATGCCTTATCAGCCTTTCTGCATGTTCAGGTGGGCTGACCACTGCCATGGAGGGAAGAGAGCCACTGTCAGGCTTCCCGCGTATTTCATGCTTCCAAGTTACTCTCACAATGGCACCACTAGAAGAAGAGCTCTGCCCTCTCCGGTTTCTCCAGCCAGCTCAGAGTCTTTCTGTCATCCTCTTTGTCCTCTATTATTTCAGGGGGAGAAAGAGACCCTGACAAACAGGCCACTACAGTGTCACCTTGTGTAAGTGGAGAAGAAACAAAGTGTTACAGGATCAGAAAATAGTAAGGGCGATGCAGGGGCATGGGCCTGGAATCCCAGCACTCCAGAAGCAAGATTCTGTCTCACGAAAAGAAAAACAAGAATAAAGTGAAAAGAATATGGCACCTAATTCCATATGCTAAATGTTATCATTATATATCTCTAAAATATATCAATAAAATTCACTTTAAAAAACAATACAATACCTTTAGCTTTATATGATTTTTGCCTTATTAGAAAAGATTTAACATTTGACAGAACATAGTATAATAATCAATATCAAGTAAACATACATATATATGTATTTATTTACTTATTTTTATTCTTTTATTGTATGTGGTACAGGGTCTCATTACACAGCTCAGACTCATAGTGATCCTCCTGTTTTCAGCTTCTCCAGCACTGGGATTACAGGCATGCACCACCATGCCTGGTCTCGGTGGCTGGTTCAGCATGCCAGGGGGTGGGTCAGTACGGCATGTGATGCTAGTGATCAAACCCCAGTCCCTGCATTCCTCATTCAAGAGCTTAGTCCACTAAGCTATCTCACCAGCCCTTCAAGTAAGGGCTTATAAAATCATTATTACCATGTTGACATTAAGGAAGTTTATTTTTTACTTTCAGATCCATAGTGCTCCCAAACAGGTACCTCTCCATTCTTTTTTTTTTTTTTAATACTGGAGATCGAAGCCAAGCCCTGCACATCCTAAGCAGGTGCTCTACTACTCAGTTATACACTACACCCCTTTTCCCCAAATAGAATCTGTTTTGCCTCTGTAACTATACACTGAAGCATTAGTGATTTTGCAGGTTCTGAAATAAAGAGGTCCAGTAGCTGAGCCTGAGTCCCCACTGGGCTGAATTTCTAACAAGGGAACTCTCCCTTTCTCCCTCCATCTCTACCCAAGTCTTCAGCTTCAACTAGCAAGTGGAAAATTCCAACATCTAAGCTTTTTTTTTTTTTTAAGAATTTTTTATTTTATCTATTTATGTTTTTCTTGTTTCATAACCTTTATTTGCTTATTCACTCATTTTTATGGCTGGCTCAGCCCGCGCCCTGACAGCAGGGCTGGCGCAGCATGTGGTGCCGGGAATCGAACCGCGGTCCCTGAAGCTGCCCAAGCTTTCCCAAGCAGGCGCTTTAGACCACTGAGCCATCCCGCTGGGCCCCCATCTAAGCTTTTTGTACGGTGGTGAGCAACTCTCGTTCCTTAAGGAGGGGAATGCCTACATAACGGCCAAGTCCGTGCCAGCTTGCCAACTCGCTTCAATTCAGTTCACATGTTTCCTGAATTCCCTACATGCTCAGAGGAAGAACAAAACATGGCTCTGTTGCCAAACCCTGTCCCCAGAGGACTCACATTTCTTTAAACCAGCCTGGACCTTAAACATCTGAGCAGCACACTGCCCAGCATGGTCCCATGGGCCAGAGTGGCACTGTTGCAGCTGTAGGTTCAGGGAGCTGGGACAACACAGGTGGCTGAAAGAGGGGACACAGGTACAAAAGAAACCAGAATGAGGACACAGAAAGACCACTGAGAGCAAACCTGACTTGGGTCAACATTTGCTTAATTGTGTCCTCTCCCCGGGAGAACATGGAGGGGGCAGGACAGGCAGGACAACAGACTCCTCCCTGATAGGCCACACTTGCCAAGGAAGTAAGACACTGAGACTTGGTTAATGACCACATGTTAGGTCACTCCAGTCAAAACAACTGTGATCACTATAAAAATGATATTCACCGGCTTAAGCATATGGTCAAACATTCAAGTGAACTTGAGTATCTATCTAAACCATACTTGAGTGGTAAACATATACATTCATCAACAACAAATCAAATGTCAGCATCCAAGACAAACTGGACCTCAGCTGTAAGGAACCAAAGGTAACCCTGTATTATGTCAGGATGAGCTTGAAAGGAGACAACGCAAGAGATTGAAGGAAATGTATGAGTGGTGTGTGATGGTGCATGCCTACAATCCCAGCACTTGGGCAGCTGACAAAGGACAATTCGCAGTGACTTCAAGGCCACCCTGGGCTACATAGTAAGTGAAGGCAGCCCCTGAACTCACAGTGAAACCCTGTCTCAAAAGAAACCAGAGAGAAAGAGAGAGGCAGAAACAGAGAGACAGTAAGACAGAAAGACAGAGACAGAAACAGAGAGAGACAGAGAGAAAATTGCTTCATTTCAATTTGGCCAAAGAAACATGACCAACATTGTTTTAAATCTCTGGGATCAACCCTTAAAAAAAAACAACATACTGGTATATGTGTGTTATTGAACTTGCATGCTTAATAAGCTTCGAGTCCTACTGTATATTTAAATTGTTCTTCACCCATTAAGTAATATCCCTTAACTAGTGTCCACACTCTAAAAGGCAGTCTTTCAATCTTTAATCATATATGTTAATCAGAATGTATATACCTTTCACTTCAAGTTTTGCATAGCAGCTCTCAAATTAGTAATACAAATACTGTGGTTCACCAGTTTGACACTAGAAAAGCTTTTCTGAGCAAGTGAACAATTTTTAACACTATATATATGGGAAAATATGTCATTAGGTCTAAGTAACTGACAGGCCAAATAGTTAGAACACAACTGAGCTGGAACTGTGTCTCTCCCTCAAGGACCACATGATGACACTTGCTCTCAACATATTATGTTAAAACCACTGTAATCATTCTCTCAGTTTACACATAAGCTGAAACCTTCAAGAACCACTGTTTGCTGTTGAAGAATTTATCCAAAAAAAATGAAGATTAAAGCACAATTCTTACCTCTCCATGTTTCTCAAAAAATTCACTTTTATGTCGATGCAATGTGTCAATAGCCCTAGTTAAGATCTGTGGTGTTCTGTCTTTAATGGTAAGATAGGCAAATGATCTAGAAAAGAGCCACATACAATATATTACTTAATAGTTTTAGCCGTAGATGGACCTAAAATTCCTTTTCAAGCAACTATGGAAAAGTTAGAGCAATTCTTTTCTATTCTATTAATACTTCAAAAAGTTTGAAAACTCTTCTCTGTCTTTGAAGTAGTGTCAGTGCCTCTAATCCCAGGAGTTTATTTCATCATTCTTTATTTCTTCAATTCTACTCTATTTCTTCTTCTGAAGCAGAAACTAGTTCAACAATGTGGTAGGCTGAAAAAAAGATTAGGAGGCTCTGAATCAAACTGGCTCTGTCTCAGGCCTTCTATTCACTTCATTTGCTCAGAAAGTGGAGACAGTGGTTGAAAAACTGCTCTAAGAACTCCATCCCTATATGTCCATGTACCAACTCTCCAGTATGAATTTAACCATGGGCTACAAATATGTACTGATAGAAAAGCCAATATAGGAAAGACTTCATTGACATGCCTGCAGAACATAAGACTTCAAAATATTTATGAAATCCACTCTATTCTCTCTGATTCTTAATCAATCTTAACTCTTTTCAAAGATTTTCCTCACAACCACCTCTATTTGTTTTCTGACCTTATTCTGCCTATGTTACTATCTTACTCTTTCAGCTAAAAATTAAGAGATTTTTCAAAAACATGAGCTGGGTGTGGAGGCGCACACTGGTAATCCCAGCACTTGAGAGGCTGAGGCTAGAGGCTGCTACAGATTCAAGGCCAGTCTGGGCTACATATCAAGTTCAAGGCCAGTTGACTGTGCAGCAAAACCTAGCCTCAAAAAATTAAAACACAAGGGGCTGGGAAGATAGCTCTGTGGTACAAATGCCTGCCTGGCAAGTGCAAGGCCATGAGTTCAAACTCCAGTCCAGCAAAAAAAAAAAAAAAAAAAGCAAAACAAAAACCCAAAGATATGTAAAAGAACAAAACAAGCTAGAAATAAGGAAGAAAAATTTACACTTGCATTAAAAATTTTAAAGATAAGTAGGGCGTGGTGGCGCACGCCTGTAATCCCAGCACTTGGGAGGCTGAAGCAGGAGGATTGGTGAGAGTTCGAGACCAGCCTGGGCTACAAAAGTGAGCTCAAGGCCAGCCTCAATTGCATAGCGAGACCCTGTCTCAAAAAGACAAAAAAAAAAAATTTTTTTTAAAGACAGTCTTCATATTAGACATAAAAATTGGGATTTACAGATGATCATTTGTAACATTAGATTTTTTTTTTTTTTGTCTTTTTGAGACAGGGTCTCGCTATGCAGTTCAGGCTGGCCTTGAGCTCACTTTTGTAGTCTAGGCTGGTCTCGAACTCGCACCAATCCTCCTGCCTCAGCCTCCCGAGTGCTGGGATTACAGTCGTGAGCCACCACGCCCGGCTTGTAACATTAGATTTTTTTAACACAATACATGCAATTCTGTGAGAAGCAACAACAGCATTTATCCAGTGGCGAAATTCCAGGCAGCTTTTTATTCTTTTCTAAAACTTATTTTTAATCAATATATAAATTTCAAGTATGTACTTGGCAGTAGAATACAGAGCTTAACTGATCTGCTCTTATATCTGCACATCACCAGAGGCAAAGTAAAACCAAAAAACTTCACATGATTGTCTTTTAAAAATGCCTCTGAGAAAACTCTAATTTGAGATCATGATACTTCTAAAAACTCAAGTATCTCATTATAGTTTTCAGCTTACAGGGCTGTCTATGGAATATTCCTCCATGAGTCCTTTCAGTGATAACCATAAAACTTTAAGAACACAAATTGCAGGAGCACATTCAGACTGTGATGCTTTGACTATGCTAACAGGGACTAAGTTTTCATAAGCCTAGGAGTTTTCAAAATTCACTATTAATACTTTGAGAGAAATAACATTAACTTATACCAAATGACAGCTGAATTTTCTAAGGTACCAGACACAAAAAGAAGTGACAGTCCTTCCTTTCCATTTTACATTAATTGCTAAGTATTACTAATTTTCCACCTTCTGGGCCTTCAAACACCACATAGGGTCCTGGCCAGAGATAAGGTCAGTGGCTTCTAAGGGGTCACACTCTACCTCTGTGAGATCCTGCAGGAGCATAGCATTTTCAATTCGGGGCATCAAAACCTCTCTGATCTGCCTACTTCCTGCCCAAGTAAGGTGCCTTTTTTATAAGTATTTCTGCAATATTTTGAAGAACCTACTTCAGGTAGCAACTTGGTCATTTAGTTTATGCAAATAGGTGTTATATTATTTTATCATCATCCATCATTTGGCCTAAAAATTCAAAACCCACTCTACTCCTTCCTCTTTTTTATCCAGTTTTTTTTTTTTTTTTTTTTTTTCCCATGTGCAGTCAACTACTCAAAAATATCTCAAATGGGGCCGGCGAGACGGTTCAGCGGTCTAAAACGCCTGCTTAGGCAACCGCTGGGACTTAGGTTCGATTCCCAACACCACATGCTGCACCAGCCCCACCCCCTGGCCAGGCTGAGCTGGCCATTAAAAAAAAAAAAAAAAAAAATTCAAATGGAAATTTCCAGAAATTAATTCATGTTAAAATAAATTATAATGTAATTGTTCCTTTTCTCATTAGTTATTTTTTACGACTCACGTTGTGCCTAACTCAGAAATCAAACACCACAGGCATGTAGTGGGGAAAAACAAACTAAATGTAGACTTGTGTCTCAAGTATCTATGGGGATAATCTTTAAAATACAACGGGGAAACTACTTGTAGTTTTTTGTTTGTGAGATTATGATCAGCGTCATTTCATAATGGTAATACTAACTCCCAACAGACCCGAGACTCCCAAATGTTCAAAACTTTTGCTCACCCCTCCACAAGCTCCTTTATTACTACAAGTAAACAACAGTGGACCGCACAGCAGACCGCAAGCAGACCCAAGTTCTAGCTTGTGCGAGCAGCCTCCCTTGCCCGGGCTCCCTTCGCCTCCATGAGAGCTGGCGAAACCGAGAAGGCGCCGTTGGGACGAGGAGTCCCCACCGCGGGAACTGAACTCGGAGCCTCTGGGAAACAGGCGACCTCCACTCGTCGCCTACAGCTTCCCAGCCAGGCCCGGCTTTCAAAAAAAATGGGCACGAGAAAAGCGAGACGAACCCTACGTCCTTTGCGGAGAGAAACGAAGGAGGCTCTACCATCCCGTCCCGAATTAATGGCCCCGACACTCGAGTCTCCAGGGTCACAGAACAACGGTCGCGCCGCCGTAGAGGAGGAGCTGAGTGGAGTGATGTGACTTTAAAAAAAAAAAAAAAAAAAAAGTGCTTTTGAATACAGAAACTTTATTTCTACACGAGCAAGTGCAGACAGTGGCTGGCTGAGAGCGAGGAGCTCTTCCGGGAACGGAGGCGGGAACAGCGGAGGGCGACGAGAGAAGCGGAATAAGGAAGCGAACGGAAGGCGGAAGTAGCCAAGGACCGGGAGGTCCCAGGGCCTGAGGAGCGGAAGAGGTCGCGGGGCGGGGTCACGTGGCAGAGCGGTCACGTGGGTCTTCTGCTACGGCTCGACCCCGCGGCCTGGAGATCTGTGCGCTTGCGCAGTAGCGGGGCTGGGCTTTACGCCTCCACCCGAGAGGCTTGGTTGTGCGGCTGCGTGCTCCCGGCCACTGTCCATCTCCCTATTGCCCCTCCGCGGACGCTGGCCCCCTTTGCGCTTCCACCTTTTTTTCCTAAGGAGAGAGGTTAGTGCACTGCCTTTCGTGGCACTGGTGTAGCCCTACACAGAACTCTGCCCCGGAGCACCCTGGTCTCTCGGGGCTCCCATAGAAGCCGTCGGCACCGCGGAGACCCGGCTCCCCAGACGGCCAGTGAGCTTTGGTCGACTTGGCGGGAAGTGAACATCACTCAGTCAGCACGCACTTCTTGACCCCAGTTTTCAGCTAGAACATGGTGGTAGCCGCAGACATCAGTGAGGGTAATTTTAGCGTCAGGACTTGTAGGCATGCTCCCAAGGATGACCTTAGCGTCCCTAACCATCGAATCATAGTTTAGCTGTAACCGCTCTCTTAATTGACTTTTTACACTTAAAGGGTAGAAATGTGCCAAAGGACTGAGTAGGCGCCTGGTTTCATGGTTTAAGAAAATCATTTTATTGGGACATAATTTATCACACGCAATTCGTACCTGTCGGTGATATATCTTGTCCCTTTTTTCCCATTCCCCTCCCCTCCCTTCAGCCTCTTTCCCCGTATTTACAAAGCTTTACTTGCATTTTTTTCTTTTTTGCCCCCTTTTCCCTACCTTTCTTTCCTCCTCTCGTTCCCCTTCCCCTCTGAACATTTTCCTAACTCTTAATATCTTTATATGCTTTGGTATGTATTTACACTTACTGTTTTTCACAACAGAAACATTGTGATATTTAAACGTGGTTCGATTTATTTAACTTAAGAGAATGGTGGCAGGGTGCAGCCATTTTCCTAGAAATGTCTCCAGTTTATCTTTCATTATAACAGAATAGTACTTCATTCCATTAAAAAAAAAAAAATCGTGTTTATCCATTTAGCAGCTGATGGGCATTTAGGCTGTTCCAAGATTTCGCCATGACAAACTGTGCTGCTATGAACGTGGGTGTGCATGTATCACTGTGGTATGATGCTTTTAATTCCTCCGGGATGATACCTTGAAGGGGAAATGCTACATGAAATGAACAGCTAGTCCTAGGGGTTTATTCTGAGGAATCTCCACGCTGATTTCCACAGTGGTTGTACTGCTCTACACTCCCATCAGCGGTTGAGAAATGCTACCGGGAACACTGGTATTGATTTCTTGATAATAACGTTTCTTTCTGGGATGAGATGAAATCGCAACGTTGTTTTGTTTTGCCAGTACCATGCTGCCTTTTATCTTGGTAGCAGTATTGGTTGCTTTCTCATTGCTGAGACAAAATATCCTGTGCCCAAAGTTAAAGGGGAAAGTAGTGGTTTCAGTCCATGAACAGCTGGCTCCAAGATAGACTTGCACATGGGCAATAGTTCCTCGAGGTGGAAGATAGCAAAAGCAGGAAAGCCTCATTCTCTCCCTTTTATTGTAGGCAGGCTGCCTGCCCAAGAGCCAGTATAGTGGGCTGATTTAGTAGCCATTCACCCTTAATTCCAGCATCATGCACATCTAGATTCAGCCACCTCTGAAAGTGCCCCATCTAAGACTGGTGCACACCTGTAATACCAGCACACAGGAGGCTGAGGCAGGAGGATCACTGCAAGTTCAAGGCCAGTTCTGGATACAAAGTTAGTTCAAGACCACCCTGAACTGTATAGCAAAACACTGTCTTAAAAAAATAACAATAATAATTATTATTTATTATTTCAAGTAAAGGACTATGATGCCCCCTGGCTTACATTTGTTGCTCAGAATGGCTTTTGCTATTTTAGGTCTCTTCTGGCTCCAAATTTTAGGATTGTTTTCTCTTAATTGTATAAGGAAGGTATGGTATTGGTATTTTGATCAGGAATGCATAATTAAATCTGTATAATTGGAAGTATGGCCATTTTTACTATATTGGTTCTTCCAACATAAGAACAAGGAATATCTTTACATTATCTGATAACATCTTCAATCTTTTTTCAGTTGTTTGTTTGTTTGTTTTTAATGCTGAACCAGGGATTGAACTCAGACCCTTGCGCTGGCCAGGCAAGCACTTGTTCTACTGAGCTATCTCCCAGCCCAGATCTCTTTTCAGAATACTGTAGTTTTCATTGTAAAGGTCTCTGACTTTTGTTAGATTGAGTTTTAAGTATTTCATCATTTTTAATGCTATTTTGGGGAGGTAGTTTCCCTAATTTCTTTCTCAGTGAGTTTATTTGTGTACAAGAATGCTAATGATTTTTTAGTGTTGATTTTGTATTTAGCTATTCTTCTGAATTTAATTATTAAATGTAGAAGTTTTTAAATGGAGTTTGGGGGGGTCTTCATATCATCTGGAAATAATGATAATTTAACTTCTCCCATAGCTAATTCCTTTTGTCTAATTGCACTGGCACATTTCCAGAACTGTGTTAACTAAAAATGTGATAGTGGATGGACTTTCTTGTCTTGTTCCTGATTTTGAAGTGAATGTTTTCCATTTTTGACCATTTAATATGATGTTGGCTATTGATTTGTCATAGATAGCTTTTTTCAGATTGAGATAAACACCATCTATTCCAATTTTCTGTAGAGTTTTTTATCATGAATGGGTGCTGGATTTTGTCGAATGTTTTTTCTGCATCTGTTGAGGTGATGATGTGATTTTTGTCCTTGTCTATGTTAATATGGAATGTTACATTTACTGATTTGCACATGTTGAAGTACTCCTGCATCCCTGAAAGGAGTCCTACTTGGTCATGGTGCATAACCTTTTTGATGGTTTTCTACATTCTGCTTACCACTGTCTTTTAGGGGATTTTTGTGTCTGTGTTCATTAGGGAGATTGGCTTATAACTCTCTTTTGATTGGATCTTCCCCTAGTCTTGATATCAGAGTAATGCTTGCTTCCCTTTTAATTTAAAGAGTGTCAGGAGTAGTGACATTATATCTTTTCTACATTTCTTGTAGAATTCAACAATGAATAAGTCATGCAGTGGGCTTTTCTTTGTTATTAGGCTTTTAAGCACAGCTTCCATTTCATTGACTGATACTGGGTTATTTAGAATTTTTATATCTTCTTGATTCAGCTTTGGTAATTCAGATGTATTTAGAAATCTTATCAATTTCTACTTTTTTCCATCTTATTTAAGTATAGATTCTCAGATTAGGTATTGGGTGATCTGCTGGATTTCTGATGACCTGTTGTGATTTCACCTTTTCATTCCTAATTGGGTGGATTGGAGTCTTTTCTTTCCTTTTTTTGATGAAGTTGGCTAACAGTTTGTCAGTTTTATTTAATCTTTCAAAGAACGAACTTTTCAATATTGATTCATTGTATTATTTTCTTAGTCTCAGATTAATTTCTGCTCTTTCATAATTTCCTCCATCTCACAAAGTTTGAACTTGTTCTTTTCCTAGAAGCTTGAGTTTCTTTTTTATTATTAATTATTTAACTGAAATGGACTCCCATTTATTTAACTGAAGTAGCTTCTACTTATTTTGATACGTCTTTTCCCCATGGTGATTTATAGGACCTTCAAGCCAATATGTTTCATAAATATGGCAAATATTCCATAAATATGTGGCCATTTGTATATACACCTACACAATACCTCAGTAGTATCTTTCAGTAAAAGAAACACTGAAGAATAAAGATCTGACACAGTTCACTAGCTATAATGAAAATCTGTTCCAAATGTTTGTTTCTAAGATAAAGATACCACACACCTTTCAATTAAGAAAGTTGTGCTTACAACAGAGGATGTTTTCATGGTTAGGTAGGGCCTAGGGCACTTAGGTGCCAATTAGATGCTGAAGAGCAGAGCTCCATCTCCAGCTTATGCCATGAATTAATAGGGAATAGATTCCAACAACTCAGGCTCCTTACCATTGGTTCTCACAAAGTGCACTTCTCTGGGCAGGGTAGGCTGACTCTTCAGTTCTTTTTCTGATCATTTGCTTTAACACATTTCAGGAAGCTATCTCAACTCCTTTTTTTTTTTTCAGTACTGGGGACTGAACTCAGGACCCTTTGTTCTCCAGGCAATCTTATTCTACTGAGCTATCTCCCCAGTCCTGTCTCAAGTCGAGTATACTCAGTGGACACATTAATCCCCTTGGCAAGTATTTTGCCTTTAACTTAATTGTTTACAACAATGCCAACAGCATGCTGGGTAACATTGTTGACTCCCCCTGTGTTGCTGTGGTAGCATTTGTGTGGCATTCCATTTTGCACAGTACCTATTCTCTTGATGTCTACAGTATCACCCTTTTGTAGATTTGTAGTACATGGCTAAAGGAACAATCCCATGTTTTCTAAAAGGTCTAGATGGGTTCTCCTCTTCCATTGTGTTTGTCATTTTAGCAAATTATTCTAAGACAGAGGTTGTGGCTGGAAGCAAGAAGCTTCAACATAAGGTTATTTGTTGCAGCTCACTCTTTTTTTGATGTGGGAATTCACCTGCTATAAATTTCCCTCGTAGGACTGCTTTCATTGTGTCCCTTAAGTTGTGATGTGTTGTATTGGCATTACTGTTTAATTGTAGAAGCTGTCCAATCTCTTGTAAAGAAGAAATTAAGTTTCTTTAATTTACCTGTGACCCATTGGTTATTTAGGTGAGCACTATTTAATTTCTATGTATTTATGAAATTTTTGTGGGATTTTTGCCATTTATTTCCAATTTTATTGCAGTACGGTATGATAATATGCATGGGGTAATTTAACTCCTTGGCATTTGTGTAAGCATGGTCTGTGGGGCAGTATGTGGTCTGTTTTATAAAACTATAGACATCTACTATAGTTTTGTTGAAAGGTTTGGTTCAGTTCTGATATTTCTTGGTTCTTTTATTGTCTAGTTGATCCGTATGTCTGTGACAGTGGAATATTGAGATCCCCATTACAATTGTGTTAGTGCTTATTTTTTCATATCTGTTAGTGTTTTGTTTTATATAGTTGAATGCTCCATAATTTGGTGCAAATATATTTATGGTTGTTATCTCTTCCTCTTGGAGTGTTCCCTTAATGAGGATCTAGTGACCTTTGTCTCTCTTGATAAGTCTTAGCTGAAAAGTCACTCTGCAAATAGAATGGCTACTTCAGGTTCTTCCTGGGTTGCTGTTACATAAAGTAGTGTTGTCTGTCCTTTGACTTGCAGTCTATGAATTTCTTTTTTAGTTAAATGTGTTTCTATCAGTATAGTGTTGGGTCTTGTTTCTTTTTCTTTTTCCTTTTTTTTTGGGGGGGAGTGTATTTTTTAGGGGACAGTCTAGGGTGTTCAGGGTCTCACTACTAGATTGGACTTGTAGTGATCCAGCTTTTTACAGCTTCCCAAGAGCTGGGATTACAGGTGCACGCCATCACATCCAGTCTTGGATCTTGTTTCTTGATCCATTCTACCAGTGTGTTTCTTTTGATTGATGAACCAATAACCATTTACATTGATAGCTATAACTGATACATGTTGACTTATCCTTGTGGATGTTGTTGTTGGGGTTTTTTTGTATTTGCGTGATTCTTTGTTTTGTCTTTGGCTTTTTGAGATAGGATCTCACTGTGTAGTGTAGGTTGGCCTTGAACTCAGTTATGTAGCCCAGGCTGGCCCTGCACTCATAGCAATCAATCCGATTCAGCTTCCCGAGTGCTGAAATTACAAGTGTGCACTGTTACACCCAGTCCTTGTTGTATTATTTTACTGTTCTTGATTCCCTTTCCCCTCTGTTTAATTACTTGCCTCAACCCAGTGGATTCTATGAATTTTCGTAGAGAAATATAATCTTCCTCATCCCTTTATAGAATATCCTTTAAAACATTTTGGAGCGCTGGCTTCGTGGTCACAAATTTCTTCAGGTGTTCTTTGTCATAGAAGTATCTTAGTTCACCAATTTTGAAAGATAGTTTTGCAGAGTACATCAGTCTTGGTTATGAGTTGTTTTCTTTTAAGGATTCAGTTACTTTACTCCGAAGTCTCCTTGACATAAGGTTTTCTATTAAGAATCTCTCGAGTGTGATGGGCTCTCCTTTATAGGTTGTTTCTTTGCTCGAACAGTTTTGAATCTGTTCTGGTACTGAATTTCTGGAATATTTACTATGATATGTTTTGGGGTAGATCTGTTTGGTCATGGCTAATTGGATTTCTATATGCCTCTCTTTTTTCTGTATGTCAAATTCTTTTTCCATGCTTGAGAACTTTTCTGCTATTGCTTAGGAGAACAGGCTTTTTAAAGCATTTGCACTGTCTCCTTTTTCATTGCTTGATCAACATTATGTTGTTCTTTGTCTCATCTAGCAGCTGTTGGATTGATTTTTCATGGCCCCTTGCTATTTTTAAGAAATTTTTTTTGCCAGGCGTGGTGGCGCATGCCTGTAATCCCAGCACTCGGGAGGCTGAGGCAAGAGGACTGGTGCAAGTTCAAGACCAGCCTGGGCTACAAAAGTGAGCTCAAGGCCAGCCTGAACTGCATAGCGAGACCCTGTCTCAAAAAGACAAAAAAAAAAAAAAAAAATTTTGATTGCTAACTACAATCCTATCTTCTGGAGTTGATATTTTGTCCTCATTTTAGTTCATTCATTTGCTTGTACTTTCAGTAGAATTTTTAATCTCCTGGATATATATTTAAATCTGTTTCATGGATTCAGTTTCTTTGCTATGTTAGTCATACATGGTTTCCATTTTGCTAAGCTCCTATTTTTTTAAGTCTGTCTGTCTTCCAGATTTCCTATCCAAGTCCTTCACTGATCATAATCTTTTTGTTTTTTGTTTTTTGTTTTTTTTCAGAACCAGGGATTGAACTCAGGCAAATACCAGACAAGCACTACTGCGCTATCTCCCCAGCCCCATAATCTTCTTTTTTAACCTGAGAAATTATTTCTGGTTTGACTTTTTTTTCCTATAGCCTCATTCATGTGTTTTGTTACTTCCACTATTATTGCTGCGAAATTTCAGGTGAGTGATTTCTGATTTCCTTCTTATTGTCCCCTGGACTTGCGCTGGGTGGGCTGGAGGTCTAGAGTTGCATCTTGCATGTGTGACTTTTTCTTTTCTAGTATTTTAAAACTTTGTTTCCTGTGTTGAATCTTGTAAATTGCTCATATAAGGCAGTTTTATCACTGGTATTGAGGCTTCCCTAGGAAATGTCTATTCCTCGGAGATGTCTTCTAGGGGTAGCAGCACTTAGCCTTTGAGTCTGTCCAAGGTCCTATGTTCTTCCTTGGTTAGGGATAAGAAGTTGCTGTCCATTTGGCCCAACATTCAGTCCTTTCGTACTGGACTATGGTAATGATTATGCCCCCCGCTAATCATGGTATTCTGCAGAGAAGCACAGCTGATTGCAACAGGTATGACTCCATGGCTAAAGTAGTACAATTAGCAATAACAGTAGCATCAAGCATGGCCTCAAAACTGACAAACTAGGGCTGACCAAGTAGCACAGATTAAAGTGCCTGCAAACAGGTATAGGGGCCAGAGGTTGGGGCCGGAAGTTGTGGCTAGAGGTTCAATCCCTGGACCCGCTGTGCTGGCCCTGTCCCTGAGCTGGCAATCGAGGCAGGGCCTGGTGGTATGCACCTGTAATCCCAGCTCTTGGGAGGCTGTAAACAGGCATATTACTATGAGCCCAGTCTAGTGAGACCCTGAACACCTCATAGACCTTTCCCCAAAATACAAAAAAAAAAAAAAAAAGAAAGAAAGAAAAACCTGACATACTGTGGTAATTATTAATTTTGGTACCATAACCTAGGGGCAATATCTATAGCTATACTATAATAAATTCAACACAAACCAGCAAATTGTATCCCCCTTGGTAGAGTGATTTTTGTCCTGGGTAGTGGTGGTGTGCTAAGGAGGATAATAAAAAAGAAAAAAAGTAAATAAAGGGAAAGCTAGTAAATACTGAGGGGCTGGGAATTTGGCTTAGCAGTAGAATGCTTGCCTAGTGAGCTGGAAGCCCTGGGTTTAGTCCTCAGCATCGAGAAAGAAAAAAAAAAAAAAAAAAAAAAAAAACACCTTCTGTAAAACCAATACTGAGGGACAAAGGAACTCACCCAAACTTTGGGACAGTAAGGAAAAGACAGGAAAAAATAGAGAAACTAAAAGAAGATTTTTGTTTTTTAAGGTAAGAAATGTTCTAGCATCGCCGGGCGTGGTGGCGCACGCCTGTAATCCCAGCACTCGGGAGGCTGAGGCAGGAGGATCGGTGAGAGTTCGAGACCAGCCTGGGCTACAAAACTGAGCTCAAGGCCAGCCTGAACTGTACAGCGAGACCCTGTCTCAAAAAGACAAAAAAAAAAAAAAAGAAATGTTCTAGCATAAATATAGGTGAAGACAGCCCACACATAGAGGACTTGATTCTGTCAGAGGGTGGAAAGGGAAAATGTATGGGCACAAACCAGAAGACAGACCACGTGCTGGTGGACAGGGGTTCATCATATGGGTAGTCAGTGAATGAGGAAGTGAGGTCATCAGTGAAGCTAAGAGAGGAGGAGCAGTCCCAAAGGCTTAAGGAGAGAGTGGAGAATAGATGTACTAGGGAGCTGGGAGATTGTCCAGCGCCCTGAAAGGGCCACCTGCAGGGAATGCCCAAATGTATGGTGAGAAAGGATGCTCGCTTGTTTTGCTTTAGGAGTACGAGTGCAGATGAGGTGAACTGTATCTAATTCGGTATGAGGTCATGTCACACAGGTGTATAGCGATGCGCTGCAAGGAATTGGAGGTGTGTGAAGGGAGAGATTATAATGGTAGACTGTGGGATGTAAGGTGGGCCTGGGAAAGTGAAGTCCTGGGGTGGATGGGCTGGAAGAGACAGAGGAGAGGTAGTTGGGTCTTGAATTGTATGTCCTTCAGAGACAGAAGAATTGTTGGCATAAGCAACAAGGAACAAGCTGGAAAAATAGGAGGTAGTGTCTGGAGTAGAGTGTATGACACTGGGAAGATGAGAGCTGGCGATCTCAGTGGACTAAAGCACCTGCTTAGGCAAGTGTGGAGACCCTGCCAGCCCTGCCCCTGGGATGGGCTGAGCTGCCAGAGTCCGGGAGCAGTGGCGCATGCCTGTAATCCCAGCGCTGGGGAGGCTGGAAGCAAGAGGATCACCAGGAGCCCATGGCATGTAGTAAGACCCTGCAAAAAAGAGAGTGGGAATATAAGGTTGCACTTAGATGTAATACAAGGTCTGGAGAGCACTGTTCAATAGAGGAATAATGTAAATGTAATGCATTTATCGTAGAATATTATACTGTAGAAATACAATGGGGGAAAACCTTAAGGTTTTTAGAAGCTGCATTGTTGTAAGTCAAAGTAAAGTGGCTTAGTTCTCGCTTTGCTGGGACAAAATCCCCAACACCTCAAGTTAAAGCAAGAAAGGTTTGCTTAAGCTCACAGTTTGTAGGGGTTTCAGCCCACACTCTGCTGGCTCTAAGGCAGCGTGGATGGAAGAGGGTTGTCACAGAGGACAGACAGACCATGGCAAGGCAGGCAGAAGGTGCCATCAGCAAGCCTCCCTTTCCCATTTATCCCACCCAGCTACAAGGCTTTTGAGTGGTACCATCCACACCAGAGTGGGGCTTCTTGTTAGCCGCACCTCAAACCACAACAAGCCAGCTAGTGAGGGGTGTGCCAGCACCCCTGCTCCTACTGCCACACTCATAGTCCACATTCACACACCCTAAATCCAGCCACCTCTGAAACCCCCAGCTATGACCGAATGAGGTTTTGAGGGAACAGCTAGACACAAGTCTCAATGAACAGGTGAAATTAATTTCAATATTTCCTTAGCCATTATATCCAAAAGTATTATTTGGACAAATCATCAATATCAAAGTTACTAATATTTTTCTTTTTTGGCTGAGATTTTTACTTCTATTAACCACATTGTAAATACTCAGTGGCCACATGTGCTGCTTTGTGACTATTTCAAAGGTCAGATTGTGTGACAGTGGAATGGCTGAGGGAGAATGGAAAACAAGGTCCCTCAGGAAGAGAGGAGAGGCGTCCGAGGTCAGGGCACTGCGAAGTCATCTTCACTGCTGATTGGCCTGGGTACACGAACCATCCAGAATTAAGGCCAGCGCAGTATGGAGGCATATGTGAGCGCTAGGTCAAAGGGTTATGTAAAGCTCATGGGGAACAATTTTAAATTGAACGTGCTTTTGGTCTTTACATTTAGTGTGTACGATTATACTTGCACTTCCCTGTGCACTCTGGTTTTTGGCAAAGCTTAATATTTTTGTGTTGAACACTTTAAATGCTACGTCCCTTTCTTTTCTCCCATCAGATTTTATTTGTACATTTAGATACACACAGCGGTCCCGTTTGTCATGAAGAATGTGTACGTGTGCCTCATATAATTTGTTTCCTGCTCCCATGTTCCTGTGCCTTCCCTTCAATCCCTTCTCCATCTGCATTTCTAAAAACTTTGTTTCAATTTTTTTCCTTATTTTCTCATTTTTTTTAACTTTCCCTTCTCTCTTTTCCCTTCTCCCTCTTTCCTTTCCCCCTCTTTCCCTTCCCCATTTGAACATTTTCCTCCTATTTCACAGTACCCGCTATACATTTTGGTCCTTATTTACACTTTCAGTTTCTCACTCCACAGAGACAGTGCAGTATTATATCCAATTTATTTCACCTATGAGAATGCGCATCAGCTTACCTATAAATGTTTCAAACTTAACCTTCTTTGTGGCAGAGTAGTATTCCATTATATTTAAAAAAAAAAAACCTCACGTCAAGCTTATCACTTATCACTTATCACTGGGCATTTGGGCTGTTTCCAAGATTTAGCCATTACAAACTGTGCCACTATAAATATGGGTGGGTGTGCTTTTGGCACTGTGGATGTAGGATTGATTGATTGATTGATTGATTGATTGATTGATTGATTGATTGTCTTCTTGAGACAGGGTCTCAATATGCAGTTCAGGCTGGTTTTGAGTCACTTTTGTAGCCCAGGCTGCTCTCAAACTCTCATCAATCTTCCTGCGTCAGCCTGCATATGTCATTGTGGTATAACACTTTGAATTCTTTTGGGATGACACCAAGAAAGAGATTAGGTGTGTCAAATGGCACCTCTACTTCTAGTTTTTTGAGGACTCTCCACATTGACTTCCAGGGGTTGCACCAGTCCACAGAAAAACCTTGTTTGCTTCCTCCTTTATGTGTCTGTGATAGTGCTTCATATACCTTGCACGCTGAAGCAGCTATTAGTCTGGAGGTAAAGAACTTCCCCAAAGACAAAGAATCCAAGGTTGTTCATAGATCTCTCAATTTTTTTTTTTTTTTTTTTTGTCTTTTTGAGACAGGATCTCACTGTACAGTTCAGGCTGGCCTTGAGCTCAGTTTTGTAGCCCAGGCTGGTCTCGAACTCTCACCAGTCCTCCCACCTCAGCCTCCCGAGTGCTGAGATCTCTCAATTTTTTACCGTTCTTCAGAATCCAACTACATCGACTAGGTGTCTGACATGTGCCTGTAATCCCAGCACTTGGGAGACTGAGGCAGGAGGGCCATGAATTTCAGGCCAGTTGGGCCAATACAGCAAAGGCCTGTTTCAAAAAACCAAAGCCAAACAAAAACCCTCAGGTTTAATTGGCAGAGAATAGTATGATTGCAGACAGGCAAGAGCAGCTCAATGGACTAGAACCAAACTGAGAGCACCAGCTTTCACAGAGACTTTGAAAACTGCAGGTTCTACCAGGGGGACATTGCTGTGGCTCTGCCTTGTCATTTTAGAGGAGGTCCTACAGTGGGTGCAGCCCAGGCTCCAGTGACCTCTCTGCCACCTGCTGTCTCTGAGTTGCTATCCTCTTCAAACCTCAGTTTCTACATCAGCATGTGCCACTTTGCGCTACTATGAGATAAACCACAGCCTTTGTCTGTAGAAAGTGCTAAGTGGTAATGTCTCAGCCTCTGTCAGTCCCTCCTTCACATCTTCACCGAAGATTCTGCCACATACATCTACACATGTGAATCTGAAATCGGTAAGCTCTGCTTGCTCTCTGCCTACAGAAGTAGGGTCGTTTCGTGGATCTGCGCAGGCTCTGGCCACAGGCTCCTTTCCTGCCGTTACCTCCTGCTTCCCTTCCCAGCCCAGGAGTTACATCCTGTTTGTCAGGTAAACCATAAGGTGTTCCTGGGCTGTTTGAATTGCTGATTGATTCTCTGCCCTTGCAAGCCCCAGTCCAAAAGTCACCTATGAGTGTCACACCCACTCTTCACCTCAGATGCTCATAGCATTTGTACACCATACTACTGTTTCCCCAGCTGAACTATTATTTTGAAGCTACTGATTTATATTTGTACCTCTAGCACCTAGCACTTTTTTTTTAAATGATCACCTATTATAGGTTGACTTTTTTCCCCTCATTTTAGTGATGCAGGAGATGGGACACAAAGCCTACACACTAGGCAAGCATCCTACCACTGAGCTATATCCCTAGGCCTGGGCTTGTTTTTGAAAGGATACATATTTAAGAGTGTAAAAAAGGGGAAAATTATGTGTGTAGTCTGTTTCCTTTGACCCGTGTATGTTGTTGACTGCCTGAACGCACAAAAACACACACTCGCCATGCCCATCTCCAAGCTGAAAAACTACTTTCCCCTTCATAAAGTAGCCTACCTGTTCCTGGGAGCCTTTGTGACTTTCTGCTTCTCAGTCTCCATGCTACAGCCCAGTGGTAAGGTCTACTCACAGAATTAACCAGCAGTGCAAATCCTGTCCCAGGAGAGCTCAGAAATGTGATGAGGGGGACCCCTGTCCTTTCGAGGACACATACCTTGCCTCAGGTGCTTATCTCATTATTGAGGTGGAACAAAATACTGAAGAAAGGAATTTGTAAACATATTAAAAGAAAAAAAGTTCCTGCGCTAATGCAGAGGTGGCAGTGACTCCATTGCTTTTTCCTCAAAGGCCCTTGTCATGTTGTGGCCATGCAGTCTTGGAGTCTTCCAGGAAAAGGCCAGATGCTGACTAAAAAGAATGGCCGAAGGCTTTTATGTGTGTATATGTCGGTGTACAAATACTTTTTAAACTTTTTATTTGTTTCAGCTGTGCCGAGGATCACACCCAGCCGGGCCCTTGCACACACTGGGCTTGCATTCTCCGCTGAGACTGAGTTACACCTCCAGCCCTACAATTACTTTCTTCACCTTCTTCTTTGATTTGATAAGAATTTCAGTGTTTCTGTTCCACATTTTTTGGTTTTGTGTGGGTGGGTTGTTTCATTTTCAGGCAGGGTCTCAGGCTGGACTCGGATATTTGGCAGTCCTCCTGCCCCAGTCCCCGAGTGCTGGGAGCTGGGATTATAGATATGGGACATGATACCCAGCTTGATTTAAATATGTTTTTAAAACAAATCTGCCTCTCTTAGGGAAGTGTTTCATGTAAATGTACTTTTTAAAAACATTTCTAAATAACTTGAGTTTTGAAATTCTTTTCTTTTAGCTTGGGATGTGATAATGCCAGCCAGGCTTCTCAGAGCCCTCACCAGATCTCACAGTGGATTATCAAAAGCATATCCTTGCCGAAGATTTTTTCATCTAACTTTAAAACCACTTAAGAAGTTTGGATATCCCAAATGCAGCAGCACTTTTACAATCCACCAAAACTTGGATTTATACTTCCCTGTCAAAGCAGCAGGCTTGAGCAGGCCTCAGGTCCTAGAGATCAACCTGAAAATCTCACTTGCAAGCAGACTGCCTCCACTAAATGCTGCCCACTTCCAGGGTGACAAGGTGCACCTTGTGACCATGCAGTCACTTGGTACTCATGGGAAAGTGGCCAACAAGCCAAATCTTTTGGGTTCTAAGTGGCTTATAAAAATATTAAAGAGGCATTACTCATCCACATCAACTGAAACATTTACTCCAAAACAAGATGTGCCCCAGATCAAAAGACTCCTGAAAGCATCCAGGACCAGGCAGCCATCCAGGACCAACCTTCCAGTGCTATCTGTGAATGAGGTAAACACTGTGTTCCTGGGCTGCGTTTGTCAGCCATTGCTTGCTGTCAAGTAATGTGTGTTGCCGCCTGCACAACTGAGCTCACACCCAGCTGAGAATTCTTTTCAGGTCTTTGAAGCCTAATATCACATACCCAAGAGGACTTGGAATACTGATTTTGAAGCCTTAGTAATACATATAAAGACAAACTATAGTCCAAAAAAAAAAGAGAGTATGAAAGGGTTAGTTATAAGTCTAGTCTGGAAATGAAACTGTAGAAAAGATCTTTTAAAAGCTCAAACTAGAGAAGTTCTTCATCAAATTTCAGAAATTCTGCTGGGCATATACTGTATCCCATACTTCTAGTGCTCTGGAGGCTGGAGGCTTGCGCTTTTGAACCCAGTCCAGGCAACTTAATGAGTGAGACCCTGTCCCAAAATTTTTCTTTTTCTTTTTTTTTTTTTTCTTGTTTCAGAACCTTTGTTTGTTTATTCACTCATTTTTATGGCTGGCTCAGCCCACCCCAAGGGCAGGGCTGACGCAGCATGTGGTGCCAGGGATCGAACCGCAGTCCCTGAAGCCGCCCAAGCTTTCCCAAGCAGGCACTTTAGACCACTGAGCCATCCCACCGGGCCCCTGTCCCAAAATTTTTGAAAGCGCTAGAAACGTGATTTAATGGGAAGGTCCTAGGTTCAATCCCCAGTGCCAAAAAGTTTTTAAACATAATTCTGCCGGCAGGTAAGTATTTGTTAATGAGGGGATACTGTGTGTGGGGTGGGGTAATGGCACAGCAAGGCAGAATGACAAAGCAGCAAGGCTTTGCTTTGTACTCTCAGAAGGTTCAAGGTTTTGTGTCCTCCCCTACCTCCACTGTAAAGACATTTCTGGGAAAGTCTCAACTGCAATTTGCTTTTTCCCTTTAAGTGACAGTTTAAGGTCAAAATGGACCCATTTGTTAATCAGCATCTTGCACAATAACTAGAGCTGTACCTTGTACTTAGTAAATGTTCATTTAGTCACCATTGACGTTAAAACCTAGGACAGGAAGATCACTTGAGCCTGGTAACTAAGGCAAACCTGGGCAACAATGTAGTACAGACCTAGGTGGGAGGGAACAATCAGAATTTGATTTGGCCTTCCGATTTTACCACCAAACACGCTGACATGCCTGCCTCCAACCCTTAGTTCTAAGAGGTAGATGCTGAGCACATTTAATTTTGAGCTTTATTCTGAGCACATTTAATTTTGAGCTTTTTTTCTTTTCTCTAATGGGCATCTTTGAAAAGATAAACGTACCTGGCTGCCTAACCAGATCTAGAATCTGCCTTAGCAAATGATTTTTATGTTGAGTCCTACCTACTCTGCTGACCTTTCTACATGGCTTCTGAGTCAGGGACAGAAAGGCTGCAGTGTTTGGAGAAGCCGCCCACATCTGCCTTGCTCAGAGCCTTGGGGCAGCTGGTAGAGTCCACTGAGGTACAGAGGTGGCACCGATGACACAGACCTGAACTCCACAGATCCGAAAAGAGGACATGTTTTTCTCGTGCTCCATCTAGCAGCACAGTGTATCAGGTTATTCGTGAGGCAGCTCATGCAGAAGTCGCCTTGCAGTAGCTTGGGTTGTAAACTCTCACAGGCTTTATCTAGGGAAGCTGTCCTTTGATTTGGAAGCAGTTCTCCAAATTTGAATTTTTGTTTTCCTTCAGGATTTTTGTTTTCCTGCTTCCTTCTAGGAAAAGATTTGAGGAACATCTTCAAAATTCATTGTAGTTTCAAATAAAATAATGAAAGCATTTAAAATGAAAACAGAATGAGCATTTACCATGAACAAAAACAGCTGATACTAAGTACATACTGTGAATAAATCTAGTTGAACCTTCAGTTCCGTAACACACAACAATTAAAGAAAAGCAGGAATCTTCGTGGATTGTAGCTCCTTGTCTGAGTGGGGCTGGGGTTGAGATGGAGGTGCACAAATGTCTTAAGAGAAGGAAGTTTCGCAGGCCTGAAGTTGTCATTTATTTCACAGATCCTTTAAGGGGAGCTGTAATAGAGAGCTTAGTTGGAGTTTTGAAGTCTGTGCTTTCTTTCAATGTATTACAGGGCCAGGGATATAGCCCAGTGGCATAAACACCTGCCTAGCAAGCACAAGGTCCTGAGTTCAATCCCTGGTACCACATACATACATACATATATACATAAATAAATGCATTGATACTTTAAGAGAGAAAGCAAGTTTTGTGGTATGGCTAAGTAGTCTAGAAGCCTGGTTTTGGTTGTTTAAGACAGGGTCTCACCGTGTAGTTTAGGTTGGGCTTGACCTTGCAGTGAGTCTTACTGCCTCAGCCTCCCTTGTGCTGGCATTGCAAGCGTGCTTCTTCATGTTTGGTTTGAAGAACAGCTGTGCCCGTGTTGAGAGCCACCCCATTCTCCTGGAAGAGTAAAGAGGCTGCTGACTCCTTGGCTCTGGAGTAGCCCCTTGCGCCATTCCTGCCTGAGGTGAGGGTCCCTCTGCATGGCTCCAGGAAGCACATATGCACCTCTCCTTCTACACTTGCCCAGAGCATCATCTGACGTTGGCAGGGTGAGGATTCAGCCACCCCTGTGCTGGAGTTAAATTTCTGCCCAGTCTTGATTGTGTATCTGAAGCCATGGAGTTCCTCAGCCTGTGTCCCTGTGATTTCTGACTTAGAGGGGCAGTAGCAGCACTTTGCAAGCACACCCTGACAGAGCCTGGCCTGTGAGAGGGATGAGTAGTTTTGGTTCAGACTGATCTTGTGATGCCTGGAGGAATTGACTAGTGACTGGCAGATTGTCTTTTTAAAAAATAGATGCCCCTGGGGCATGGTGGCAAACACCCATAATCCTAGCACTTGGAAGACTGAGGCAGGTCAATCACCAAGACTTCAAGAATAGCCTGGGTGACATAGTAAGTTCAGAGCCAGCCTGAACTCAAAGTGAGCCCCTTTTTCAAAAAAAAAAAAAAATTTGAAGTCAGGTGTGTTGGTAAATACCTATAATACCATCACTCTAGGAGGTTGAGCTAGGAGGAGCACAAGTTTGACCCTAGCCTAGGCAACTTAGTGACTAAGTTAAAAATAATAATAAAAAGGCTGGGGATATGGCTCAGTTCAATACTCAGTACTTGGAAAAAATAAAAATAAGAAAAGAAATACAGTAGACCATAATACATTGCCCAGGGTAAATACTGGTGGCTTGAAGGCCTTTGTGGCAATTGCTGATGTGTGCGTTTGTATACTGTCTGAAATGATTTCTCGTCACAGGCTGTGGTCAAAACAACTTTCTTTTTTTTTTTTTGCCTCTCAAATGAAGTTTATTTATAAACCTTGCAGATAGAAATGAATAAATGTACATACTTAATATTAGAATAAAAATGTTAATTTTTAAAAAAGCTTTGCCTGTAGGTTCATAATTTTTTATGTATAACCACATCTTAGTAGAGGCATTTTTATATCTTTTTTTAAAATTAATCTTTTATTTGTATATGTATTTGGCACAGGTTACTGCTACAGAACTTAGCCTCATAGTGATCCTCCTGGCTCAGCCTTCCCAGCACTGGGATTACAGGCCTGAGCGACCATGTTTGATTTTTTTTTTAATTTAATATTTTTATTGTTTAAATTTAACAATGGTTATATTACATATTTTCATCATCAGATCAGTTTAGATTAATACATATAGGTATATAAGATTGATCAAACAATTAAACATTAACACTTTTAAATCAACATTACTTTTTTTTTCTTTTCCCCTTTCTTTTTTTTGAAAGTTGACATATTGCATATTGTCCTCACAA
>PVJA010008289.1:0-28545 GCA_004027025.1 Myocastor coypus
TGTGTGTGTGTGTGTGTGTGTGCACGCACGCACATGCATGTTGCTGGGGACTGAACCCAGGACCTTCACACTGAGCTATATCCCAAGCTCCTTTTTCCTTTATAAGTCCCTAAATTTCCCAAGGTGGGCTTGAACTTACAGTCCTCCTGCCTCAGCCTCTCAGAGAACTGGGATTACAGGCATACTCAGCCAAAGCATTCTTAAAGCCCTCTCCACCATCAGCAGCTTTATTTATTTTTTTTTTACGCTCAATGAAATTTATCTTAAACCTTGTTATACTTTTTTTTTTACTTTCCATGTTTTCTGATATTTTCTTCAGAACTTCATGTTTCTAAAATAAGTTGACCCACTTCCAGGAATAAAATAACAAGATGATGTGTGCTTTCTAAAATCAAACTTCTGTGCACAGAAAAGGAAACTAGTTATAGAAATTAAGAGTGCCGGTGATTTGTTTACATTTCCTGATAAAAGATAGCATCTGGTTGTGTCACATTAGAATACAGTTGATTGGAACTAAAAACTGGGAAAGGAATGCCAGCAATCCTTGTAGTAAAATGACTTGGATGACATTCTCCTTTGCTTGAAAATTTCATTTTAACTCAGTAAGAAATTTTAGAAAAGGGGATGAATTTGACACTTTTTTTAGCTTACATAAAAACAGACCTCTTAGAAGAGCAACTGTAGTGATGTCCAAGAATTTAGCATAGTGTTGAGAACATGCCAGCTGCTTAATAGCAGTTATTAACTGATTGAGCTTCAGCCTATTCAAGTATTTTTTCTGACACAGAAACACAAAAGAACACAAAAACCTTCCTAATGAGATAGTGAGAGTAGCTGGAGAATTTCCAGATAACTGATACATCGGAGTTTATAGTGTGAAGCAAGAATGTTGCTATAAATGGTTGCTGTAAAGCTGTAAAATACTTAACAAGTCTTAAGGTACTGTTGGGGTGCTAACATTTTCAGGAGAACCAATTCCTGAAACCTCTTCCTGCTCACTTGAATGCTGGCCAATGGGAAACTTTTCCTTTTCTTCCTCCCATGGAGACATTTAGAGGAAATGCAAATGTGGGTCACCATCCAAGCACTCTTTACACAAATATAAAGTTTAATTCAGTTGTTTCCTCAGAGATTGACTTCTTGCAAAAGCCAAAGAAAATGTTTTACTAATCCAAAAGGTACAAAAAATATGTTGAGACCATAAAACAGGAGGAGGGGGCTCTTCGTTTGGAAAAGTGAACATATTTGGACAGGGATAATTGCTACCACTGTGAAGCTGTGCTGTGAATTCCATCATTCTCTTCCTGCTAAGGTAAGCAGCACAAAGGTCCTTTTATCTTTGTGTGCTTTTACCAGAAGACTGGTGAGGCTACTTTGACAAATGAAGTTCTTATTTAAATCAAATCAGAACCACCATAAAGGAGACTTTAAAAAAAATCTGTGACCTGAGCTTAGAAAAACAATGACATGAATGAGAAATTTTAAGGAACCTAAGCTCCAAAAGTGCCTCGCAAATTACTTTAATACAGATACGACGTGATCTTCAAGCAATCTAGTTTCCCAGGCTGGATGTGAAATCACACGTCTCACACTACACAATGATGTGCATTTCTCTAGATCCTCTTGCACAGCCCACACCCGGAAATGTCTGTCCATTGTAAGAATCCTAGTGGGGAACCTCCACCTATTTCTCCAATGCATCTTTCTGGTGGTCATTAAGTACTAAGAAGTGACTGCTGGCCCAGGACTGAGTCCTGGGTGGCTGAGGACCACAGCAAAGGGTGCTCAGGGGCCATCTTCATCCATGAAGCTGTGGATACTGATCTATGATGGTTCATGTTTCACTTTCACATGACAACACTGAGGATACACCTAGTTCCTTTATTCATCTTTTATGGCAAACTGTCACCAAAATCAGAGGAAACCCCCAGGCAGGAAATGGGGACCACAATGCCACCCATGGGTAGGTTCATAGACTCTCACCACAGAGGAAGAATTTCAAGACTTGCCAGTCACAGGCATAGTTAGAGGGAGCGTTAGAAGGTAGAGAGGCTAAGAAGGGCCTCCCCTGGAAAACTGGTGGGAACACACTCTGATGGAGAGCTTCAGGCAGGCCCTTCAGACAAAAACTTGGAGCCTGCTTTCCTAATCAACCCGGGTGGTCAGGCCCAGCAAGTCAGTGTCTCAGTTCTGGTTTCACAACTTTGGGGACCTTTATATCTCGAGGGGCAGCTCAGTTCTCATGAGATGACTGCCCTTACTTGGGGGTAGTGATCTCATTGTGGTGTGGTCAAGAAAGCTCTGCTTTTCCCAGAACCCAAGGTGGTTTCACGTTCAAGTACAGTGGCTGGGGACATACAGGCATTGCCTCAGTGGGGTCTGAAACTGGGTGTTGTAAGAGCTGGCAACTGGATACCTCCACAATGGTGCAGAAGTGACTCTTTTTGAGGGGAGGTTTTTGGGATTGCATCTTTAAAATTTTTTCTTTTTTATTTATAGACAGAGGCTTGCTAAGTCACTAAGTTGCCCATAGTGGGCACAAGTTCATGAACATCCTGCCTCAGCCCCTACCATGCTGGGATAACAGGCCCGCACCACCACACAGGCTACTTTACTGTCAGGCTTGCAGGGGTCTGAGACAGGCCATGTGTATTTAATGCTAATACAACTTGCAGTACAGACACTCCTTACGTGATGAACACGCCTGAGCACAGAGCTGACCAGGGCTTGAACCCAAGGTTTTAGAGAAATAAGGGAGATATAAACTGAGGGCAGTAGCCGGACGTGGTGGCTCACGCTTGTAATCCCAGCACTCGGGAGGCTGAGGCAGGAGGATTGGTGCGAGTTCGAGACCAGCCTGGGCTACAAAAGTGAGCTCAGGACCAGCCTCAACTGCATAGCGAGACCCTGTCTCAAAAAGACAAAAAATAAATAAATAAATAAATAAATAAATAAATAAAAATAAACTGAGGGCAGAGACACCATGCTTAGAACTGCAATTTCCTTGTCTCCTTTGTACCTGTCTTTATTCTACCTCATGAACATCATTGTTCTGTCATACTACAGCTCAGAAACAGAGATTTGTGAAATAAATGACTCTCATGGAGTCATTACTGATGTTAGTCAGAAAGGACAGACTATCAGTGTAACACATTCCTATGGCCCCAGCAGCAGGGAGGGGTAGGAGTTGGAAAAATGTCCACCTGGAGCTGAGAGCACTTTTTATCATGAGCTTTTGAAGAAAGAAGGCATATGGTGCTTACACTGATTCTTCATCGGCTCTCGATAAGGGAGCAGGATTACACGCAGGGAAAGCCATGGGAAGCGCTTGTTGCTTCTGGATCACTTGAACTTGTAAGCAAGGAGCTGGGAGTGCCTAGGGGACCACAATGGAATCCAGTTAAGGTTTTAACAGATGTTCAGTGTAAGATAATCTTTTGTTCTTTTGGGCCTGTAACGTTGCTTTCCTCCATCTTTCTCCTTTCTACCCTCCAGGCCTTTGTAATTAAATTTAGAGGCTCTCAGAACTTTTCTTTTATCATACTCTTAAGCGCAAACATGAGTCTGTGGGGACAGGGTTTGGAAGATTGTACAGTAGTCCCTGCTTCTCTTCATTTCAGCTACCCATGGTCAACAATGGTCTGAAGATATGAAATGGAAAATTCCAGAAATTAGCAAGTCATATGTTTTAAATTGCATGCCTTTCTGAATAGCATGTTGAAATTTCATGCTCTTTTGCTTTGTCCAGTGCAGGATACAAATCACCCCTGTAGCCAGGATATCCAGGCTGTGTACTGGACCTGGCCGGTAGTTACTTAGGAACCATTTGGGTTATCAGATCAGTGGTCATGGTACGCAGGACTTATGTTCAAGTAATCCTTATTTTATTGCACAATGGCCCCAGAGCACAAAAGTACCAGTGCTGGCAATTTTACTGCAGTGTATTGCCATAATTATTTCACTTTATTATGTTAAATTATCATGGATTTGTATGTCAGATCTGAGCCTTCAGGTATAGGACCCAGTGCTATATCTGGCAGACAGTGTTGGAATGTTGGACTGGAGCACATCTAGCTGGGTCTGCTGCTGCTGAGGTATACCTGTGTGGGAGAGGGGAACAACTCCATATATATGATAGCACTAAACCATCTTGTGTTGTGAGAGTATAAGAAACTGTTCATTACTTTTTCCTATATTCTTAAAATAGCAAGTCATGTAGAATATAAAATGTACTTTCAAAAACATCTACAATACTCAGAGTGAGAAACTGTCACTGCTATGGAATTCAGAAATATTTTCAACCGTAAAGAAAATTCTGGATCAGTTATGTAACCATATCTCACTCTTCTTCTCCCAATGCCTGACAGCTTCTAACCTACTCTGTCTCTTTGGGTTTGCCTATTGCAGACCTTTCATATAACTGAAATCTTACAATATGTATCTTTTGGTGTTTGGTTTCTTTTGCTTACATCTGCAGGGTTTAGTTTTTTTTTTTTTTTTGTTTGTTTGTTTTTTTTGTGGAACCGGGAATTGAACTCAGGTCCTTGAGTTTGCCAGGCAAGCACTTATTCTACTGAGCTATCTCCCCAGCCCCCTGTAGGGTTTAGTCTTATAGTACTATGTACAGCATTTATGCTGTACTCTTCTTTATGGCTGGGTAATATTACATCATATGGCTGCACTGCATTTTGTCTACCCATTCACCAGGTGGCATATATTTCAATTGTTTCCACCTGTTGGCCATTGTGACCAGTGCCACCATGAACATTTGTGTAGCAGTTATAATGTTGGCATACGCTTTCCACCCTTCTGGTTAAATATACCAAGGAAAGGAATTGCAAGGGCATAGGGTAATCTGTTCTAACTTTCTGAGGAGCTAGAAACTTTTTCACAGTGGCTCAGCTGTCTCACATTCCCACTGACTGTGTTTGAGAAACCAGCCTCTCCACGTGCTCGCCAGTATTATTTCCCATTATTAAGGTTGGCACTGCCTTGGTTGTAGTGCGATTTTTATTTGCAGTCCCCTGATGACTAGTGAAGAACAATGAATATCTTTTCACGAGGTCATTGGCCCTTCTTGGAGAAATTTTATGTTAAGTCATTTATAATTGAGCTGTCTTTTTACTGTTGAATTGTAAGTATTTTTACATATTCTAGACACCAGATTTGTCGGACATGTAATATGCAGGGCCTGTACTTGCTATAGTCTTTTGATCTCATGTATTCATTTGTTTATACCACCTTTTATATGAAGGCATTATGAAAAGTCCCAGATTATTTTTTTTATTTTTATTTTCATTTTCTCTCTCTCTCTCTCTCTCTCTCTCTCTCTCTCTCTCTCTCTCTCTCTCTCTTTTCTTTCTTTCTGTGGTGCTGGGAAACAAAACCAGATCTCATGCTGGATAGTTTTTAACTCCATATGTGCAAAAAACCCCCACAACAGTCTAAATATCAGAATAGGGGTTAAATAAAGTAATGGGGTAAAATGTAGGGATGGGAGAAAAGGAATTATGCCTAATAGATTTTTTTCTCTTTAAAAGAATTGATCATAGATGAGAAAAAATATGGAAATTATTTTTCTGTAATTAAGTACATTGGCTTTCAAGAAAAAAGGAGGATAAAAGATAATGAAGGGGCTGGGGAGATAGCTCCGAGGCACAAGTGCCTGCTGGGCAAGTGCAAGGTCGTGAGTTCGAACCCTGGTCCCACCAAAAAAAAAAAAAAGATAATGAAAAGTTTTAAACCAGTAAAAACATCCCCCCCAATTATAACTAGTTTTATTTCAGATGAGGTCAATCATGAGGCAAACATGAAACAGAACATAAATCAACATACTGGCTTGAGTGCTTGAGTCTGATGTCATAGCTGACAACATATACTTGAACTTAAAATTACTCTTAGCAAACTAAATATGAATTTTCAATAGTAATTTTACAAGAAAGGGAACAACATAAATGAATCTAGTGAAAACCACACTGCCTATGCAGGCTGCTGATGGTAAGAACCTCTTGGTCTTGCTGAAACTTGCAGAAAAGCAGGAGAGGGTGTAGCTTTTACAAGCATCAGCCAAATGAAATATGATTACCACCATCAGATCTGTATCAACTCCAGTTAGCAAAGTTATAGCTAATCATTTCTTTAGAGATATGGTTTTTTTACCTGAAGATGCCAGAAGTTTGTTTTTAAATCAGTTTGATTTTACATGTACTTCTTGAAAGGCAAAATAACCTGAAAATATATTTTGAATATCTATGGAATTCTGCTTTTTAAAAGAGAGGGGGCACTCTTTCTTATGGGTTTAAATATATTTTGGCAGGCTGCCTGACGTTCAGTTTTGATTATAATATAATAAATTATTATTGCTACTACCTATATGACCTGTATGTTATTATTACTGTAGTTTCTTAGAAGAGACTGATAAAATCATTTAGGCTATTTGTTAAGAACAGTGAAAACATTTATTTCCTCTGGAAAAAACAAGACCATGTTACTATCTCCCAGTAGCCCCTCCAAGAGATAGGTTCATTAAGTAACTAACATAGCTTCTAAACCTTCAATAGAATATACTAGACACTTGAATAAAAGCTAAAAAACAAATCAGAGTCCAGACAGAGGAAATTATCAGCATTGAAGACAATGAACTATTTCAGGCCTCTCCTTAACATTTGAGGGACAAAGGACACAGGATAATACATAGAGAAAAGGTTTGCTCACAGTTTCACACTTGCAACATCACCAGTTATAGACTAAGTTGTAGATTATTTAATAGCATCTCTACAGTGGGGATACAAGATCATCCAGCCAACTCCTCCATGAAAAGCTCAGCGGTGTCTTTCTTTGTAAATAAACTAACACACTGTGAATACTTTGGATAAGTGGATAGTGGAAAGAGGGCTTTCAATAGGTACTATCTACACTAAGTATATATCTCTTGAATCACTGTTTTTAAAGGAAAATATTTGTAGCATTAACTTTCAAGACATCATCTAACTCAACCTATGTTGCCATAGGAAAATGGCACCTCCTCATCCAGTGCCTGCTGCGCAGATCAGAGTCACTCCTGGGCTCCCTGCAGTGGGCATCATGATGTCAAGCTGTGGTGGGCCAGCTTTGGAGTCTGGTAGAATTGCGCATGGCCCAGGCAATCTGACACCCTGTGCATGAGGATGGGAAAACAATTCTCACCAGTTCAACCAGGATGGTAATTATGTCTTCATTACAGGGCTGCTGTGAGGATTAAAGGAAACTATGCATGAGAGACTCTCAGCACAGGGCAGGAAGCCCCCAGTAAATGTTACTTTACCCTGTCTTCTAAGGAAAGGATTCAAATCCAAAACTTGGAATCTTTCCCTGGCTTCTTCTGCTCTAGTTTGAAGCACCACTTCCCTGATGGTTTTCCTGGGCTCTCGCTGACCCTAACCCCAGATTATAGACTTGAATCGGCCCTGTCTACATCACTCATCACTTGCAATATGCGTCTATCATCTTTGTTTGTTCAATTCTGGTCTTCTTAATCTCTATGTTTTACCCCAGACACTTCAGGTTCTGTTTGACGGAAGTGGCCACAATGTCTGTCTTGTTTGCTTGCTGAGTCCCCAGAACTGAACACAGAACACCGCACACTGCCCGCGTTTAGCAGGTATTTAAAGAATACTTCATCAGTGTTGATATTTGGTTAATTTACTACCTTAAGAAAACTATACAGTTTTATGTAGTTAAAAATACAAAACAAAAGTCCTGCAAGGAAATAAATTGCATGACTTGAAGGCAGGTAAAATGAAGCAAATGAGGTGTTTACTATGGAGCTGTGGGCAGCACAGAGCTGCAGTGCTAAGAATCAAACCAGGGCCTCCTGATTCAAGGCAGCTGCTCTACTAGTGGGCCACATCCCCAGCTACTGAAGTAGTGATTTGATTTTGATTTTGCTGAGGTAAGCAGAAAACTAACGTTGGAGACTTCCCATTAAGTACTGTAGGTTCTGTCTCTGTCTCTGTCTCTGTGTGCGTGTGCGTGTGCGTGTGCGTGTGTGTGTGTGTGTGTGTGTGTGTGTGTGTGTGTGTGTGTGTGTGTTGTGTGGCTTTGGGGAGATTTTTGTTTGGTTTAGGATTTTGGGGGCTGAACTCAGGGCCTAGTCAGTGAGCTACAACCTCTTCCTTTTTATTGAGACAGGGTTTCACCAAGTTGTCATAATTTTGATCCTGTTGCCTCAGCCTCCTATAATACTGGAATGCCTGCTGCCACTATGCCCAGCTCCGGAAGGTGGCATGACGCAGTCTTTTCTGTGAATAACAACACTGCTTTGGGCTCTACACTTGGGCACTCTAGACCCCAAAGGGTCCTCTTGCTCATCACATCCATCTCCACTTCGTAGGAAAACTGATCAGCAACAGTAACACGGAGCAATCCCAGTAGGGCTGGGCCTGGGAATTGGGATCCACTGCTGCCTCTTCGACCCCGTGTGACAGGGCACTAGTTCTTTCAAAAATATTTGCTGCAGCTTCAGTAACATCTGCACCTGTCCTTTCAGCTTTCATAAGCGATAAGCTATTCGTTTTTCTGTCTCCAAAGCTGCATTGCTGAGGTGTCTGGACCTCAGCGTGGTTCTGACCGGTGCCAAGCCACAGAGGCTGTCAGAGGCATCACACTACCCCAATCCGATAAAGCACCCACCTACATACAGGCAGAGCTCCAGTGGCCTCAGCAGTCAGACAGTGGAGAAGTTGAGGCTGTCCCTTCTGACCTCGTCCCAGCAGGGCAAGGCCACAGCTTCTACCCACCAGCACAGGTGTGGCTAGCGCTGACCCCAGCCCCTGAAGTTTTACTCCCTGAGCTTGGGCCACGCCAAGGCTGTCAGAAGTAGAGCGACTACTTTTGTGAAATGGCAAACCACTATAATCCTTTGGGAAGTCTGGAGAATCAAACCTAGTTTAGTTTGCTTCTCTTACCAGGGCTGTCCTCGTGCTGACATGGTTTAGATTGGTTAAATGTTTCCGCCCGCGCCTCTCCGCACCGCCGCTGCCGGCCCACACCACGCCTCTCGGCGTTCGGGAGCTCAGTACTGCCTGGCTTCCCGGGGAGTCCCGCCGCGGGAGAGGAGCAGTAGTACGCATGCGCGCCGGGGCGCGGGTCCTCTTTAAGTGCGCAGCGCGGCGCTGAGTGAGCGGAGCCTGCGCTAGTCCGGCACCGGGTAAAAGGAGAGTGCGGCGCTGGCGCCCATAGCCCCGAGCACTGAAACTTCCGTGGGAGGTTCCCAGAGGTGTGCACCTCCCCAAGGCACACCCGTAGCAGACTGAAGAAGAGCATCCAGTGCCGTGCGACCGCAGGCTGGCCTGCAGCTGGAGACGGAGCTGCCTCCCAGGCTTGCGCGCCAGCCGGGCGGGCTTCAGGGACGCTCCCCCTCGCGGTGCACAGCCCGGGGCGGCGTGCGCTGGGGGAACGATTGCTGGGCCCACGGAGCGGAACTTCGTTGCTGCTGCACCCCAAGCGTTGCTCAGGCACCGTCTCAGCCATGGGGACCGAGTTGGAAGCCAGGGAGGCTGAGCACCACTGGCCGCTGCACTTGCTGTCCGGAACCCTGCGCGCTCTCCCTGCCTGCCCCGCTGCTTCTTGCCGCTGGAGAGCCGAATAAAGGAGAGACGCGCCCCAGCAGCGCGGGACCCAGAAGCTGAACACCTCCTGCGGCGACCTGGATCCAAGTCGGCAGCGGTGTGCCCAATGGTCACCAGCGCTGGCGAGCGTCTCCTCGGGAATGTACAGTCTGGGTCCCGGAGCAGTTGAAGGCTCCGAGGACTACGGGGCGGCAGCCCCGGCAGCTCCCTGAGCAAGGATCCCCAGAAGGGTCTGTCCGAGATCGCTCTTCTTAGGCAGACCCTACCGGGGACCAAGCCAACCAGAGAGGAAGGGGAAGCCTTAGACCCTGCAGCGGGCGCCTGCGGCTCCTAGACCTCGTGGAGGAAGAGAGTCCCGTAAGGAAAGCGCCGCTCTATGGACAGTTAAGGGGGAGTCCCTGGGGTGGCCGAGACCGCTCTGCACCTTCTGGAGACGTCTGCGACCAGGGCGGTGCCATGTGGGGCATACATCGCGCGCCCCCCACCTCCGCCTCCGGCCGCACAGCCGTTTTGCTCCTGCCACTGCTGCTGGCCGCCGTGCTGGTGGAGGGGGCGCAGGCCAGCGGCGAGTACTGCCATGGCTGGCTGGACGCACAAGGCGTCTGGCGAATCGGTTTCCAGTGCCCCGAGCGCTTCGACGGTGGCGACGCTACCATCTGCTGCGGCAGCTGCGCGCTGCGCTACTGCTGTTCTAGCGCTGAGGCGCGCTTGGACCAAGGCGGCTGCGACAACGACCACCAGCAGGGCGCGAGCGAGCCTGGCCGGGCGGACAAAGATGGCCCCGATGGTTCGGCAGGTAGGGCAAGCCTTGAGAGGAGAACGGTTGGTTGGTTTTGTTTGGGCGGCACAGACCTGAGAGGCTGCGGAGGAAAAAGAAAATGGGAGCTTTGAGATTTCAGGAAAGGGACAGTGGCCAGAAGGTGGAGCCTGTATTGCTTCACACCCATTAATTCGTGCTAAGCAGGGTACTGGTTTGCCACCTAGTTTACCATCTAGTTTGCCACTAGATGGGGCCTCAGTTTCCCCATCTGATTGCTAAAGCATTATATGGCTTGGATTTTCCAAAGAAAAATCACACACCTGAAGGCATTGTGGGCCACAGACGGCTCCCAGATTAATTCTGTCTAGGGCCCTGTCCCAGTCTCCCATGGGACACAACCCATGCCTCCACAGGACTTAATTTCTTACGGGTGCCCAAAGACATGGCGAACACATGCCCTCTCCTGAAAGAAGTGAACAATTCTTTGAACGTTCCTCTGAAGGCCAACAGCTCTGGGGGTGCTTTCCGGTGTGTGAGTGTATGATGGATATTACTAGACCCCTGGGGATTCAACCTCTCCTGGCCACGTGGGCCCCTCTCCCTGCTGAGGGATTTTGTGCTCCTTACTAGATTAGCTGTAGATGTGACATAGCTGTGCCCAACTTTGCCGTTTGTGGCTTTGACTTTTTTATTGCATATTTTTAAAGTGTGAAAGCTATAGTTGGAAAATAAATTCGTGAGAAAAAAAATTGCTAGGCTGTACTTCCTGTACTCTTCATAAACCTTCTCAGACTGTTTCCATAGGAGAGTCTACACCGTGTGTGTGTGTGTGTGTGTGTGTGTGTGTGTGTGTGTGTGTGTTTAGGTAGAGGTGAGGAGAGGTGGAGGTAAAATGCAAGCCTGTCCCAGAGGGGGTGTCTTCTCCCCTTTCTGCTGCTGTTAAGTAAATGACTTTACCAGCACCTTGAGCCCAAGCAAGGAGCTGCCTGAGTGCTGGCGCCTCGTGGTTTCTGTGTTTCTGGAACTGTCTCTGGGGCCTGGTAAGAGGCAGCACTTTTCAGTGCCTTTTTTTTTTTTTTTTTTTTTTTTGCAGTCAAGCGTTTCATTAGCATGGTGCTCCCATTATTTGGGCTGCTTTGAATCTGGAAGGAGAAGAACTCTGTAATTTTAATAAAGATGCCATCTTTTAACTGCAGAGTTAGCCTGCAGAGTGTGTGGCCCTTGGAGAAATCAGCTAAAGCCAAAACGGCCACAATAAGGCGTCTGCTACATGCGGCTCTCTAATAATGTCTAAAAAGTTGGGTTGGCTTTGGACAAACCAGTAGGCAGCACACTTAGGGCACTTGTGTTGTGCGTGACCATCTTCTTTATCCTTTCAAGCCCTTTTCCTGAAAATCCTTTCACACGGCTTCTGCAAGCGAGGGACAACATGCCTAATCAAGCCTGTGGGCTGGAGGCGGGGCTTAGGGGAGCGCAGCATTCTTTACTCCTGTGTAGTTATTTACACTTCCAATTAAAAATCCTGGAAAGAGAACAGTAATTTCTTCCCTGTACTCATTATGCAGACCGAGGTGACTGGGGTTACTAGTTTTTACTGTCCTGTTAGGGGTAAAACATTTTTTCGTACTGTTATTTTCTTTGTACCTCTTAATTACAAACTGGGGGCTGATCTTAACTTAGAGAATGAAATATTTAGAGCCCCGGTAGGAAAAAGCTGGCATCTGTAGCTGCAGTCCTCCCTAGTTAGCCTGTAGGAATAGGATAATTAAAACAGGGGTCCTAGGGACCAGCTGTGCTACAGACTGCAGCAGGTTGTACCTGTCAGTGGTGTGCTATGTATATACAGCGCTATCTCTGTTCCACATCGAAAGTTAAGATCCTCTTCTGCTCTTGGCCTTTGGTTAAGTATGTACCTCTCAAATAAATTTTACTTAATAAATAAATAAATAAATAAATAGATAAAATTTACAAGGCATTATTTCTCTGTGATTCTAAAAACCCACACTCCAGGAACCCAGTCAAAGGAGCACAATTAAGAAAGCCTGCTGCTCTGGAGGACAGTCGGTATCTGCAACTCACCCAGCCTCAAAGGGATGGTTCTTAAAATTCTGGTCATGCATTAATTTGCCAGTCACATATCTTGGAGGGCTGACTGCAGCTCAGTGGTAGGGTAATTAGCATATGCATTACCTTAAACTTCTTTCAATTCTTTATGGTGAGTAGTACATTAGCGATACTCACTCAGCTGCACCTTAGCACACCAGAACTTAGCTAGTTGTAATTTTGTACCCAGTGACCTGCCTCTTCCCATCCCTGTCTGCATGCCACTCTCCTAGGCATGGGAAAGCACTACTTTACACTCAACTTGTGTGATACCAACTTCTTAGATTTGTGGAGGGCTTTTGTGTTTCTCCTTTCTTAATCTCCTATGCCTGCCTTATCCTCCTGCAAGAAATTGTAGCATCTCAGTCAGAGTTAAATTATAGATTTATCTGCTCATTAAAAAAAGAGTTTGTTTAAAAATGGCAAAAAGATAAATTTTCAAGGAATGTAAAAGACTTACTGGGAAAAACTCTAAGTAATTTAAACTCACTGTTACTCTACAGATGCTGTAACTATCTATTGTAGGAAGGTCAGAACCATAGCAGTTTTAACACATTAAGCCCATAGTTTGCCAGGACTCATATTTGTCTCTGTCATTGCAGTAGGAGACTGTAATGGTAAATATTAACAGTTTAGTTTCTGAGAGCCGAACGTCATGCCTATGGGGCTTGAGCCTTTCCTAAGCAAAGAATAAAGCCTGGTGTACTGTTAACATGAGCAACTCAGCCCAGCCTGGTTCTGTGATTCCAGGTCATAGTGTTGCTCATTTACCCGTTACCATTGCCTGTCACTGTCTTCTGTTCTTTCTTTCTTTCTTTCTTTCTTTCTTTCTTTCTTTCTTTCTTTCTTTCTTTCTTTCTCTTCTCTCTCTTTCTTTTTTGCCTTCTTAAAGTAAGTCATAATGTTGTATTTCTGCCTTTCTCTCCAGTTCCCATCTATGTGCCATTCCTCATCGTTGGCTCCGTGTTTGTCGCCTTTATCATCTTCGGGTCCCTTGTGGCAGCCTGTTGCTGCAGATGCCTCCGACCGAAACAGGAACCTCAGCAGAGCCGAGCTCCGGGGGGCAACCGCCTGATGGAGACTATCCCCATGATCCCCAGTGCCAGCACTTCCCGGGGCTCATCCTCCCGCCAGTCCAGCACAGCTGCCAGTTCCAGCTCCAGTGCCAACTCGGGGGCTCGGGCACCGCCAACAAGGTCACAGACCAACTGTTGCTTGCCTGAGGGCACCATGAACAATGTATATGTCAACATGCCCACCAATTTCTCCGTGCTGAACTGTCAGCAGGCCACCCAGATTGTGCCACATCAAGGGCAGTACCTGCATCCTCCCTATGTGGGGTACCCAGTGCAGCATGACTCTGTGCCCATGACGCCAGTGCCTCCTTTCATTGACAGCCTGCAGCCCGGCTACCGGCAGATACAGCCCTCTTTCCCCCACGCCAACAGTGAACAGAAGATGTATCCCGCGGTGACAGTATAGTTCACAGGTCACTGGGAGGGGAGAACTGGATCCTGAGGTGGAATTCTGCCCCTTTGGGTGGTGTCTATGGTGCAGTTCTTTTGGATGGCTTTATTTGCCCCTTAACTGTGTGAAAACATCTCCGAGTTAGCTTTTCTGGGTATGTTTCATTCAGTGTATCACTGATTCACGATGCAAAACAGTATCTGCCAGAGTTACTGCCTGTATTGTTGTTGAGTAGGTAACAAATGCTTGAGCCTTTAAGTGCCCTTGAGGTATGCAGTCACAATTTTATAAACTGATAAGATTAAGGGATCTTATTATATCATAATTATTATTTTTTTTTTGTTTTTACTATACAAGAGTGAAAATACCTGTCAATTACCTTTTTCCTGGGCCACTCTTAAAAAAAATAAGCATATAGGGTTGAAGGAAAATGTAAATAACATGGTTACTATAAAAAGAAACCTACTGGAACTCTGTGAGATCAGTCATCAATCTCAGTATTCCACAGGTACAGGTTAGCTTTGCTGTAATATATATATATATATATATATATATATATATATATATATATATATATGGCCCATTTTTGTGCTTTTAGGGTCCTATTTTGTGCTTTTAAAAAAAAATCCCTATGTAGAGATCTTATTACAAAATGATTTTCTACATTAAAAAGAGATTGAAAGAAATTCTATGGTTAGTGAATATGATATTTCAGGACTCTGGGATTATTTTAATCTTTGGGTAGTATCCAAACCTTCTCCTTCTGGATGGTATGTTAGTATTCTGACTTTATACAGTGACATCTGAGAGATAATCAGATTCTTTTTTACACTGAAATCATAAGATATCTCTTACTACTTCTCTGAGGTACCTTTAATTTTGCCATGTGCTATGATTTGGCATTTTGTTCTATTGGCTTCCAGATCTCTTGTCCATTATAGTGCCAAGGACAGTTAGTTACTCATAATTAACTGTTAATTATTTATAAATGAAGATCAGTTTTTCTACCTGGATCTGATAAGGTACTTTTTTAATTATAAAATGTACTTAAAGCTCCTTAGCCATAATCTGAGGCATGGGGTGAAATGTAAACCTTGGGCATGAATTACTTTGTAAATCATTTTTAATTTTCTCATCTGCCTGGCTCATTTTCTCAGGCAGTTGTGACTATGAAGTTCAGAGAAAAGTATTTCAAAGAGGAAATACTGCCTTTCCCCCACAGTCCCGTTTTTCCCTCATTACGGCCTCAGTAGCTGTCTGTTCATTAACAATGTTCTGAATTACCAAATTAAGTCAATTTATTTGTGTATTGTTTACTTACAGAAAATGTTTAAGTACATGCAAGTAAATTTCTAATTGCTAACAAACCCAAGATTTTTAGTTAAACAAATCATTGTAAAGTTTGGTCAGCTGCACATTTATATCTTTATCTATCTATGACCTATTGTCCTATCACCTATCATGTATCTCATGACTGAATAATAGTAAGCCATTGTTGGCAAGTGGTATCCAATGAAGATAATCAAAAATTTTTAATAACCAAAGGTAGGGGAAAATCATTTTACTTTGTAATAAATATTCTATGGTGTGAATGCCTAGGTGATTGATTTTTTTTTAAAAAAACTTCATTGTATGCAGTAATTTTTAATGCATTAATAGAACACAATTACTAAAACCATAAATACTGCTCTCTAGAGCCCTGCAAAAAGTGGTCAGTACCTAAGAAGTTTAGATGTGTATTCTCTGAGTCAATGAATATCATTTTTTATTTTATGGAAAATGGTGACAACACATAAGAGACAGTTCTTTAGCTACCATGATGTCATTGAACTAATGTATTCTCTATACTACTTTCAATGGAGGTGTCCTACTCACCTAAGGAAGTAAAATTTGCAGCACCTTTGAATTGAAAGGGTCCTTAGCAACATATGCCTTAGCACTTGGCGATATTTTTCAGTGGTGCCCAGAGAGTGAATATCTAGACTTTTAGCAGCTAGCGATTCAGCTGCACAAGTAGCACACAAACAGCTACGTGGTCTATAAAGAAGGCAGGCTGTGTTTCAATAAACCTTATTGATAAGCACTGAAGTTTGAATTTCACATAATCTTTACACATCACAGTGTGTTGTTTGAGCCTTTTCCCCCTAACCATTCGAAATGGCGAATTCCACCCAAAGCTCTAGGGCTGTACAGAGCCAGGTGGTGAGTGAGACTCAGCCTCAGCTCTTGGGCCAGGCCCTCACCGGTGCCTGCTCCTTCACCCTACAGGAGGCACCTAAGCAATGTCCTAACAACCTTTTCTGGTCAGAGGGAGCACTCACTTCTCTTGCTTGAAATGGTCTAATGTTTCCTCCCTGCTTCCCCCCCTTTTTTGCGGTACTGGGTATTGAACTCAGGACCTTGTGCTTGCCAGGCAAGCACTTACTCTACTGAGCTATCTCCCTAGCCCCATTTCTTCCCTTTGCCACATGGTAATTAAAAGGGTCACAGTTAAAGTAAAGGTGTGTTTTAGTAAATGAAATGAAACATCCCACTTGAATATGATTTGGTTTTTCCAAACATATAATATCATTAGAAATAGCTGCTGAACTTCTGTGTTTTGATAAGGACTGGAGAAATCTGGCAAAATAGGTCAAATGCTTGGCTAAAGTATACCCTATTTCCCATAAAATGCAAAAAATATGATCCGATAAGGTGTAATTAGCACCCAGCAGAAATATTTTACAGTGTGTTGAAGAAACAGCATTTATAGATGAAAAGGTGGTTTGTTATTGTACATTTTCTGCAGTACCTACACCACTAGGTTTATGGTTCTTAGAGACTCTCTCCTTAGCTTTTGTTTGTTTGCTTGTTGTTGTTCTTTTAAAAGACAGCATCTCTCAGCCTTGAGCTTGTTTATGTAGCCCAGGCTGGCCTCAAACTCATGGCTATCTTCCTGCCTCAGCCTCCAGCAATGGGATCACAGGTGTGGGTCATCACAGGATGCCTGGCTTCCTTGTTTTTATGAGAGAAAATTGGGCCTTCCACCACAAGGAGGGAGAAACTATCTATTTGTATGTACTGAAGAGTGGAAATTATGTATTTCTTACCATCTCTGCTACTGCAGAAAGAAGTTGAAATATATCAGTATTGATCTAAGGGTGTAGCTCAGTGATAAAACATTTGCCAAAAATGCACAAGAATCAACCAACCAATTGATCCTAAGCATAAAGATCTAAAGCAACTAGAACTGCCTCAGTTACTCTTTTCCCATTGCTGGGACAAATGCCTGACACCCAAAATGAAGGAAGGAAAGGTTTGTTTAGCTCAGAGTCAGTGGCAATTTCAGCCAACAGTCAGCTGGCTCCAAAGCAGAGCAGCACATGGCAGAGAAACTTCTCATAGTGGCAGCAAAAAGCAAAAGAATGAAAGGAGTGGCAGCAGCCCAGGCAGCTAGCTGGCCTCTCTGCCTTCCTTACGTTGTAATGCAAATTACCTGCTCCAGGGCAGGTGCAGCACCCACACCCACAAAAATCAATCCAAGCTCCAGAAGCCACCCATGACTACATGAGGTTTTTGGGGGACAACTAGACACAAATCGTAACAAGAACACCATTAAGACAAATATAGTTTGGTAATTTACTCTCTCATGTACATCTTTTGGTGGCTTCTTAGTCAGTTCCCAAAAGATTGACACCAGCTATAGCTTATCTATTAAATTTACCTGGAACTCATTTGCTTAAGATTGTACAGTTCTCTTTCTAGAGTTCTGGAACGCATGATTCCCTTTAGAACATGTGTGTCCCTCAGAAGTACTGCTCAAGGAAGATAAGAATGCACCCAAATGCACTGAACTCAGGTAAAAGTACGAATGGTGTTCGAGGATGAGATAGGAAAAAATTTGGAATAAGATGTTCTCAAAATGCCATGAAAATATGTAAAATACATCTTATTGTAGTATCCAGGGCACATTATTTGTGTAGCCTGTGCATGGGAGAGGCTGTTGGAATCTGAAAAAAAGTGACAACGGACAGACAGAAAAGTTGGGCCCACCTTGTCCCTCAGGATAGAAGGCAAGCACCCTGGTCTCCTGCCACCCTATAAGAGACAGGGAGAGGGCCACTCCCTGGGACACACCCAAGAATAGACAGACACCTGAGTGTCATCTGGGCCTGGCTGCAGGGAAGCCTCATCTTTGGGTTCTACTTGTGGAGTACATTCTATATTGAAATGGTTGGCTCAAGCTTTATAAGGAGAAGTGAAGCAGGCCCACACATAAGAACACTTTCCTTGACCCTCATCTCCTGCCTTAATTCTTCTGTAGATGATGGAGGCTCAAGCTTGAGGCCTGCTTGCCTGGCCCTGGACACCAAGTATTGATTCCAGAACTTTTTCTTAATTAATTGAAAGCAAATATTACTATGATTGCAAATATTTCTAGGAGTTAATGACTAAGAATTAGAAGTCATGAGGTGCTTCTCTAAAAAAATTACAGCACTAAATTTGAAGAACATTTTCAATGTTTTGATTACTACTGTTCTTATTTACTGTATTCTTCCTAGAAAAATCTTCAGTTTTGAGTAGGGATTTGGGCCCAACAGTCATCTTTGCCATCCACAAGTACATCTGCTGAAGATCTTCAGTGTGAATCCTCATAATTAAAGGTCATAGACTCAAAAAATGAGGCATTAAAAGTTAGTACCTTCAAACAAAAAAACCTAGAGGAAGATGATGAAGGGGTAAAAAGTTTAGTATGGGGCTTTAAGACTAATTTTAAGGATCATTTCAATTATGATTGAAAGTGCAGGCCATTTAGAAAATCATTGCTTAACCAATACATCAGTTACTCTGCAGATCCAACAGCTGTGGACCACTGAGTGCCATCTGCAATGCGTGTACACAATTGGCACACGTGGGTATATGCATGCATGTGGAGTGATCACAGGAAATCTGAACGCAGAGCTAACTTCCCTCATGAAGAACCCACCCAAAACTCAGTGTGTTTTTTGGCAGGGCTCAGCATGACCTGTCTCAGCTCTCCTGTGCTGCCAACATGTCCCAAATGGATTTAGAGTATTTGCCTTTCGTGATCATTTTGTCTTTGGGGAAGAGCCAGAAGTTATGCAGTACCAGGTCTTGTGAATGAACTTGATAAGGCTTCTTTCACCACGATAATTTTTTAGACATTTAACATTCATTATGTATTTTGATCCTACTTTACATATTACAGATAAGTTTAGTTAATTTTATTTTTGAATGCATCATTTCATTAAATTTTTCTACCTAATTCATGACAATCTATACATAATGTCCAGTATGATAAAACATCACTTGGATTAAGAGATAAGAAAATCCAGTTGAAAGCCCCCTTGAAAAATAAGTGCACTATGGGCATAGATTTGTTGCCTCTGGCTTTGAACTTCATTCAAACACAATCACACAGTGCAGAGTCTGTGCCTAGCTTTCACTCCACATTATAGCACTTGTTGGAAGGATCGTTCTTTCCACTGATGTACAGCATCTACTATATTAACTATCTGCTGTACTGGATATGGAACTTTTTTTTTAACCTTGCCTCTGGTGAGTGCAAGTACTCAGCTCTCTCAGGTGGGATTTCATAAGTGGAGCTGTCATCACAGGACGTAGTTACATTTGCCTCAATGGATATCAGGTGGGAGGCTGAGGCAAGAGGATGCTTTAAGCCTGAGATAAAACTGTAAGCTTCTCTCAAAAAATTGGCTAAGTAAGTTTTTGAACTAAAATAGCAAGAGATGACAGTAAAGTGACACAGAGTAGCTGCCTCCAGCTACTACTGTCACTTGAGGTTGGGCACAAAGGGAAGAGGTTGGGCTTTTAGAGTCTGAAAGCTTGAAGGAGTCCTACCATACTTAGGTAAGGCTGCCTAGCAGCTGGTGTTGGCGCTATGCTACAGGGATATGGTGAGGGTGGTTCTTGGGATGAAAAGAAAAGAAAATGAAAACAAAGCTAGAGACTGTTACCAAGATGCACAGGGATGAAAGCTGTGCCTGCACATCATCCCACTGACCTTCCTGGACACAGCCAGGTGAGTGGGGCCCGGTTCCAGTGTCACAGAACCCACGGTGCGTGCAGGGGGCTGGGAACCACCACACTGTAAGGCTGACTGTGCCTTGCAATGTGAGCAGGTGTGGTGCTGTCCTCAGCTTCCCGATGTGCATGCAGATGTGCTGATCATCTTGCTGGAAGCGTGTATGGAGTCAGCAGCAGAATGCAAAGTCCTTTGTATGCTCATTTTAATGCCCAAACAGAAATGGAGCACTGCATCAGAACCGAGTTTCACAGCACTGCCTGGGCAGCTGCACTGTGAGGACCAGCAGGCATCTTTCTCAAGGTCCACATAACAAGGATACTCTTTGGAGATGAAGTGTGATGCGTGGCAAACGTGAGTGTTGGGTTCAAGGCTCTTTCCTATCTATGGCAAATCTGTGACAACTCTGAGACTTCTCTGTGCTTTATTTGGCTAGATGGGACTTGCAGTCACTGTGTGGGCTGGCAGCTGTGTGACCCAGTGAGGACCAGCTCCGCAGTGTCTCCCAGCACAGCTTTCTCCCAGTGTGGCTCTGCTTATGCACTGTTGGCCAGGGGCTCTGGTTTTGCTAGCTGAGTTTGAAACCATCCTTAAAACGACACCTGTAGCCAGGCATGGTGACACATGCCTGTAATCCTAGCACTCTGGGAGTCCCTGACAGGAGGATACTAAGTTTGAACATAGCCTGGTTAATTTGGAAAGTTACCTAATGAGATTCTGACTCAATATAAACAAAGAAAAGGTTGGAGAGGCAGTTCAATGGGAAGGTCTCAGAATCCAGCATAAAAACAAATAAAAATTCTCAGCCACACCAAGTGCAGTGGCATGTACCATAATCCCAGCTACCCAAGAGGCTGAAGCAGGAAGAGTACAGATTCAAAGACAGCCTGAGCAGTTTAGAGAAACTCTCTTTCAAAGTGAAACAAGGCTGGGGATTTAGCTCAGTGATAGAACACTTACCTACCATGTGCAAGGCCATGGGTTGAATCCCCAGTACCACAAAATGAAGCCTCATCTAGTCACATTCTAAAGAGGTCTTTTTTTGTTGTTCCTCTGTGGTTTGTAATGCACCTTGAAGGTCCATGTATTGAAGGTCGAATCCTCAGCTTGGTGCTATTCTGAGGTGGAAGAACTTCCAAGAGGTGGGGCCTGGTGGAAGGACGATAGGACATGGGGATGTGCCGTCCAACAGAAATGGAGACCCCCACCATTTCTCTTCCTGTCTCTTGGGTTCTGCCATGAGGTGATGAGGTGAATGGTTAGGTTTGCCATGTGCTCCCTGCTATGGTATTCTGCTTTGCCACAGTCTCAGAAGCAACAAGACTCCCTGAACATAGACTGAATCCTCTGAAACTGTGAACCCAAACAGATAGTTCTTCTTTACAAGTTGCCTCAGGGGTTTGTTACAAGACAGAAAGCTGACTCATATTTGGAAAATCAGGGTACCGGAATGAAAGGCAGCTTTAGTGAGGATCAATCTTGTCTCTGCTTCTTGATGTTATTTCTCTCTCATTCCCATAGTATTAGCTTATGTCCTTACACCAATTGCCCTATAGCATATCTACTGCTATATATGTCCCCCTTACACAGCATCCTCTTTGAAGGTAGAAATCAAGGCTTCTTCATGTCTAAATGACTCTCTGGCCTCTAGCACTTGTCTGAATATAGTATACTCACTACTAATATATGGGAACAGGGACATATATGGAAATTAGAATATTAAGAATTTAAAAAGAAATGTCCCTGAGGCTAAAGTGATACATACTTGTGTAAACATAACATCCAACTATCTGTAGGCCTTGTGTTATAGTTTGTGTCTAGCTGTCCCCAGAAAGCCTCATGCAGCCATGGGGTGGGAACTTCTACATTTTGAGATTAACTCATGACCCACTAGAATTATGGGTCTTAGCACTGCTGGGATTATGGGTGAGTAGCACACCCAGCCTGAGATGATAGCCTGAATGTAACATGCATGAGACAGAGAGACAGACTTCCTCTCTCTGTGGCCCTTGTTGCTGGTACTCCTGCAATTGTTCTCTGCTCTTTGCTGCCACCATGAATGGATGCTCTCTGCCCTGTGCCAATGAGCCTTGGAGCCAAGCCAAGTATGGACTGAAACCTCCAGTAACTGTGAGCTAAATAAACATTTCCTTTCTTTATTTTGGGTGTCAGGTATTTGTCCCAGCAATGAGAGAAGAGTAACTAAAGCACCTTGTATGCGCCAGTACACAGGCTTCCTTTTGATGATTAGAGCTTTCAAGCTGGCCCTGCTGGCCACTTCTTCCACTCGAGGCCATTTGGAAAACAATGGGGCTAACTTCTCAGAGGTCTGGGTCAGCAGAAGAACTTTTATTTTTTGAATACTGGGATCACGGTGGGTCTTGTGTTGATAGCTTCCACCCCTGACCTATGCCACCTCCCCCAGCAGAAGAGCTTCTAATCACGTAGAGTTTAACATATCTACTGCAACTGTTGGGGAGACTGAGTAAAAGTCAGGCAGCCTTTGCTGCAATTAATTTAGAATTTCAAATCAGAATATGTTAGTTTTATTTTTTTATTTTTTATTTATTTATATATATTTTTTTCTTGTTTCAGAACTTTTGTTTGCTTATTCATCTATTTTAATGGCCGGCTCAGCCTGCCTGAGGGCAGGGCTGGCGCAGCATGTGGTGCCGGGATCGAACCGCTGTCCCTGCAGCTGCCTAAACTTTCCTAAGCAGGCGCTTTAGACCACTGAGCCATCCTTCCAGGCCCCAGAATATGTTAGTTTTCTATGTGTTAGAGAAATACTAGCAGCACAAAACTTTGTAAGTAGGTCTGATAATAATATAGAACCTGCTTGGACAGAGTGTTCCAGTGCAAGGCTCAGGCCAAAGCTGTGGCTCTGAGCATAAACTGGGCAGCCTGGCTTTAAATATCTGAAGGATGCTGAAGGATGGTAGCCTGTGCCTAAAATCTCAGCACTTTGGGAGAGCAGAGGCAGGAGGCTCAAAGTTTGAGTCCAGCCCAGGCAACTTAGGGCTAACCTGTCTCAAAAATAAAATATAAAAAAATACTGGGTATGTGCTTTAATTTAAAAGTCCATGGGTCCAATCCTCAGCACACAGAACATGATAGAACATAAACAAAAACAAAAATGCATCCTGTCACTTGGGAATTCGAGTCCAGGAGAGTTAGTTGTATCTGAAGGCAGGGCATTGAGGTGAAGCTATAAGAATATTTTAAAAATGTTTGGGACACATAACCTACTTTTAATATATGAAAGCCTAATGTTTGTGATCTAGACTAAATGTGCTTTGGTTTGGTACTGAGATTGAACTCAGGGTTTTCACACTGATCTGTATCCTCAGCTCCTTTTAAAATTTAATTTTGAGACAGAGTCTTCCTAATTTACCAAATTGTCCAGGGAGGGCTCAAAGTTGCAACCCTCCTGCCTCCCCCTCTCAGAGATGAGACTATACACTGCCATACTTAGCGTAGACTTTATTTATTTGATGCACATAGCTTTGGTAGGTGAATGGACTGGACCCCTCTGGTAAAAGAGGTTGAATAGCCCTTTTCTTATCTGAAATGTTTGGGACTAGAAGCGTGTCAGATTTCAGATTTTTGGATTTGGGGTTCTTTGTACATAATGAGTTATTTTGATGCTGGGACCCAAGTCTAAACAGCAAATGCATTTATTCTTATTCCAAAGGGTAGTTTTATATAATATTTTACTAACTCCATTCATAAAATACAGTTTCCCAGTGTGAAACTTTCCATTCATGGCATCATGTTGGCCAAAATTGAAAAAGTTTTGGATCTCAGAGCACTTTAGAGTTTGGGGTTAGGGATGCCCAACCAGCACTTACAGAGAGTGGGCTGAGCTGTCCTTTCTTTCTTTAATAATTTAAGGCTGGGGCATAGCTCAGGTGCAGAGTGCTTGCCTATTCTATGCAAAGCCCTAAAGATGATACAATGACAGTAGCATACTTTCATGATTAGTGAAAGACTCTGGCTGCCTCAGCTTGGTCTGCACAGATGCAGAGATGAGCCAGGCAGAGGGAAGTGATCAAGGGAAGAAGGCTTGCACACAGCTTTTTCCTTTGATTAGGCGAATGCAAACTTGGTGTGGACCCTTCGACCCTCTTCTCATGAGCATTGCTGGCCCAGGAGCACACAACTCAATTCATCTATTTTTCTACAAATCAGACTCTAGACACACACACACACATGCATGTGCACACATAGACATGCACAGAGACAGAGAGACAGAAATAGACAGAGAAGACAGACAGATGGAGACATGGGGAGAGACAGAGAGACAGAGAAAGAGACAGAGGCAGCAACACAGAGACACAGAGACACAGAGAGAAAACTGCTCCCTGCTATCAGGGCCACAGCTTGGGAGCTCCATGGAGGCTGTACCTGCTGACATCGTGTGTGATGATTCCAAGACATTACGGCACTAACCACTTATTAATGGAAAAGAAAATTCCAAATTAAAACACCATCCAATCATTTGCTTTAGCAAAAGATTTATTTGAAACAGGTTTGTGCAGACATATACCAGTGGACAGGATTGATCAAAGCTACACTACAAATCGCTAAATTCTTCCAACACTTTTAAACGTACAAGGAGATGTCTTACATTTGTATTCACTCCAGGAGGGAATGGAGCTCTACACGACCATAGGACATTAATAGGCTGGGAAAACAGTTACACTTCTAAAGGGAGGGAAGAAAAACCCCACTAGCTTTGGAAGCTCTCACTGCTCTGCTGGGAGCCAATTAAGTAGGCCCCTGCAGCCGGTTCCCTCTGCATATGCAGACTGAAAGCGCTCCATCACAAACAGTGTTTAAGCAATCCCAGCACAGATGTGACAGCGGACAGGAGAACTCGTGGCTCAACTTGTGTGACAGATACCACAAAGATGCTGCATTGGAACATGGCAATGCAGGGACATCAGGACTGCAGGAATGATGGGCTCACATGCAGCTGGCAGCACTGCTGGGGCTGCCCACACTGCCCTAGAGAGTCCCACATGGAAGCGGCCTTGCCCACCCTGTTGGCAACAGGGAGAAGGAGCAGGGGAGGAGAGAGAGCAGTTTTCATCCTTAAGTTTGTGTTTTAGTGAAAAGCCAAGTGAGTCTGTACTGGTGTGATGTGGTGTGTGTGTGTGTGTGTGTGTGTGTGTGTGTGTGTGTGTGTGTGTGTACACGTGTGCTGGGGACCAAACCCAGGGCTTTGCACATTTCAGGCAAAAGCCTCACCCCTCCAGTCAAAGGGGATCTTTAAAAAATAGCACATCATAATTGTATACTTTAAAAAAGCATGGTGCAAGGATCTTATGGGAAGGAGAGACTTACAACTGCACAGGATTTTTCTATCATTTACTGATGTCTCTTGATTCACCCATAGCTGCACACCCAGCTATTTCTAGGAATAACACCGGATCCGTTCCCTGGCAAAGGGGCCACAGCCTGCTCTTTCAGATTTCTACCTTCCGGGTTTTCCTTCCGCACGGACGTACTTACCTGCACTAAGGCACTGATAAGCTCTGTTGACCCCTAAGTTTCCTGCACAGGGTTATTTGGTTAGTGCCATTATTTCAGCTTTCTTCTTCCAATTTCTACCATTGATCACAGCTACCTGACACTTTGTTCCTGACTTTTAAAACAAACAGCTTTCTTTTCTTTTTTTTCAGCCAGGTCAGAAGAAAGGCCTGTGGGCTAATCTTTTGAGCCTGTTTTTCTTGGTCCAGTGCCTGGGAGAAAAAGTACTGTAGGTATAGGATCTGGAGTCTGCTAGGGAGAGAGACTGTCATTGGAGAATGAGCCAACCTGGATGTAAAAAGAATCACTCCTTTGTTTTTCCTCCCTTGGCAGAGGGGAGGTGTTGGTCCTAGCCTAACAACGACAGGGGGATTGTAGCTGGGGTGAAGGGTGAGGGTGAGCATGCCCCTCTTTTCTCTCTCATTTGCTTGTAGCTTCTGACCACTTACATTTGGGGGGGGGGGTGTGCCACGGATTGAACACAGGGCTTCATGCTTGCCAGACATGCACTGTGCTTTTGAACTATGTTCCTGGCCCTGACCTCTTAGATTTGAAAAATCATACCCCTTTTTGAAAAAATATTTTTTTTAAAAAAATCATTATTTATTTATTTGGTATAGGGTCTCGCTGTGCAGCTGGGACTCCTACTGACCCTCCTGACTCAGTGCTGGCATTACAGGGGTGCACCACCATGCCCAGTTTCAGTGGATGCCATGGCACCCAGGGTTCTCAGGGGCTTGGGGGAGGTACACCTGAGGTATCAAGGATTCAATCCTAGTACTTAACCAGGCAGGCACTTAGACCACAAAGCTATCTCCCCAAGCCCCCTTTTGTTTTTACTCAAGAAATAACTCATACCCAACAGAGAGGAGAAGGGTAGGCATGGGAAGGAGGACTGCTAGACAGTTTGGGATGCTAAGGAAAAAAAATGAATAAGTGAAGGATACACATCAAGTTGAATATACCCAGTCCCTCGCTTTCAGGAATACTAAACAGTGTCACTACAGGGTCTGGAGCCTCACTTCTACCATGACCCTTTGGATGTCCTTCTGTCTTCCCACAGTGTCAAATGGAAAAAAAAAATTGATAGTACTGGTAAATAACATCCCCCTAGGCTATCCTGAGACAGATAACTGCCTGCAGCCAATGAAAAGCCATCAGCAAAACTGAGTGACATGCTTTTTCTGAAAGGAGAAGACTTTAAATATCGCCTTCATTATTCTATTTGCTAATTTCAGAGTGTGTATGAAGAAAGCAATGCATGTGACAGGGAATGCTATGTTTCCAGTTCACCTGATAAACTCATTTTTGTCCAAATTATTATTTTAGGTTCTGCCTAACTTGTTTCCCTGTGCACTTTTTTTTTTTTTTTTAATGGATCCCAGGAGTTGAAGGCTACTACATTTCAAATGCTGAAGGTAAATCACTCCTTGAATTACATTGGGACAATGACCCAGGGCAGCAATTCAAATCCTCACTGAAATGTATGCAGTTGTTTCACATGTTAAAGCTAAAGATCACCTTATCCTACAGCACAGTTTTGCAAACAGTACAATTCAGCCTATGGTTTAAAACATAGATCTTTAGCAACAGGAATACCTGATAGAAAATTTTCTTGCTTATGTCTTAAAAGGTGCGAAGGTTGGTGTTCTAATGAATGGAAGTTATAGGCTGTAGTTTTTTAAGAACTGTTCAGACTTGAAGTCTGTAATCTGCATGGCCATATGCAGTTTCATATCAGCTACCTACATGCACTTTTCATTATTCGCTGCTTTTTGACAGTTGTCAGCTCTGGATAGCATATCTGAAGTCTTGTCCGGTAAGAGAAAAATGTCAACAGGCAAGTTCTGCTGAATCCTAATTTCATTTTTTAAGATATGTCTCTACAAATGAAAAAGCTATCCCCTTTTTCCAAAGTAGCAATTCTGTGTGGTAGACTGATTGAAATAAGTCATGTCTTTTGTGTGTATGTGTGTGTGTACATGTGTGTGTGTGTGTGTGTGTGTGTGTGTGTGTACATGTGTTGGGAAATGGGAGAAAACAATATTGGTCAAGAAGTCTGGAATAGTCTGCTTTGAGGACAGGACAGAAACATCAGCTATACTTCCCAAATTATTACAAAGGCTGCTCTGTGTAGCAATTTGTGTCTATGCAGACTTCCAGGCAGAAACAGGTGGCTTTTCCTGGTCCCCCTCTCTCTCTCCCTTCCTCTCTCCACAACATGTGCTCTCTACAGCTGCCAGTGGGAATGGCGTCAGTGTGGCAGGACCCAGAACTGAGCTCTGAGAATGGCCTATTTGCAGTTGGCCCGAACAGGACAGCCTCACACAAAGAGCCAGCCCTCTGCACATCACACTGGCTGCAAGGTTTGTCTGGGTGGGGCTTCCAACTCGGCCCAGCCCACTAGCTGACCCTGAAATGCCTACTGTGTGACCTGCTTGCCTGGCAGTCACTTACTTTGTGGGGGTGTGGCAGGCCCCATGTGACAACTCCACTACAACTCCACTGAGCTGACAGCCAGATAGGGACGCCAGTCCAGTCTACTCCCTGGAGAGGGGCTGTGTGTGACACCCTGACCTCAGTTTAAAGATAGGATAAATGACACAGCCCTTAGCCGGCCCAAGCTAAATATTATACATCACGTGTCATGGCAGCTGCCTCACTGAGAAACCAATTTAGTTGCCCATCTATAAGAATGCTTCATCACACAAGAGAGTAACCAGAAAGGGATCCCTTCCAGAAATGTTTTCTTTTGTGTGTGTACAAACTTCATTATTGCAAATACTGTTTAGTCTACTTCTCAAGGAGGAACATGTACTTCAACCCCAGAAAATGCAAACTGTATTTTAACCCAAAATATAAAATAACAAGCAAAAACAAAAACAAAAACCCTAAACAAAAACACATTTCCTTCGGAAATCTGATTTGAAAGGGTTTAAGTTCAAGAAAGGGCCAAGTGCTTGACCAAGAGCTACGTTCCCAGTCTTCCCAAATCAATTTTGTTCTCATGGAAAGAAAGCAAACCA
>PVJA010008289.1:28645-65010 GCA_004027025.1 Myocastor coypus
AAAAAAAAAAAAAAAAAAAAAAAAAAAAAAAAAAAAAAAAAAAAAAAAAAAAAAGAAAGCAAACCATCACAATGCCCAGGACGCTTTCAGCGCTAATGCTCCTTTTCCCCCTGTATTTCAGCCATTATCTTTCTGTGCGTGTGGTAAAGAATTGTCTCTTGGTTTGATGTGTGAATGTCCTGTCTTCATCCCTGCCTGGCAGTCTTCAGGAATTTGAGGTGCTGGGCACTCTAGTGTTTCCCCCTGTTTTATTTGCCATGGAGAGGAAGGAAAGAAAATGTTCTGCTCCAGCCTAGGGCTTCCATCCGTCTCCGCATCCTAGTCAGCTCAAAAGTGTGAACTGGCTTTCTTAGGTCAGTGAACATTATATTCTAAGTTACTCCAATGTCCAGTGAGTTGTGAATGTTCCAAAAATACAGTGTCAGGAAGCAGCATGCTCTATTGTTTTACTTCCCAAGTTATCACATCATTCCTCAAGGAACTGTGTGCCACTCTAACCAGTAACAGCTGCCCACATGCATGTAAATCATCAAACAACCTGCTTGGGCTTCACAGAGGAGAGGATGCTCCTCCAGGGACTCAGTTATTGAGGGGCTCGGTCCTCCCCTGCCTGTCAGCAGGTTCCTTCCCAGTTCAGAGTGTGGGGCAACAACAGGGAAGTCAGAGGCCTCTATTCCCTTTCTTCATCCCAGAACTCAGGACTGGCCCCTGTATAAAGCTGTCTAGATAAAGCAAAGATGTATTTTTAGAAGGGGCATTTCCTTGAGATGTCTCGAATTCTTTTCACTACAAGTATGTGGCAAGGTCCTGTTTCAGCTCTTGTCCACAGGACGCTGATTATGGTAATGATCTGGGCTTCTGCATGAGAGTTTCTACAGGAGAGGCCTGGCAGAGGAATCCTCCTGTCTGCCTTGGATCCAGGGCACACTTCACTGTCTCCCAGGACATCTGTGGTCCTCTCCCTCTTGAGCCTCCTGGCCCTCTTCTCTCCCTCTGGCTTTGTTCCTCCTGTTTCTAGAGCTACATAGTGACAGGGATCTCCCTGCACTGTGCAAACATGTTATAGATCCAACTGCTTTCCTGCAGTGAAAGTCTAGCATTGCTCTGAGGCCCCAGGAAACCAGTGTAGGCGCCGAGGTGGCTACTAAGGTCCAGTGATCGGGGTTGGGAAATGAGTACTCAGAGCTGGAGCAGGCAAAGGCTCCCGCCACCAGCCTGGCCCTCGGGGACCCCCCTGTCAGAAAGAGGCAGGTGAATGTCTGGGGTATATGTGAATAGCGATGTTTCTCTTTTTTAGTTATAGAATTAAATAGGTGGTTCTGGACAAGATGAAGTGCAGTTTGGGGTGGGCTTTGACCCAGCTGCGGTGCACTGAGCCCAGTGGCCAGCTATGCAGAAGTCTGAGGACAATGGTGGCAAGAGCAGCCAGCCAGCTGGGGAAGGAGGTACGTGAGAGTCTGTGGGGAAGCTGGTTGGCCTGCAAATGTGGCTGAGAGATCCAAGGAAATGTTCTCAAGTTTGCTGCCAGCGAAACAGAGATCTTTGCGATTTCACTGCAGTCAAGAAGTTCATGCCACTTCATACAAACAAAAGAGGAATGCAAGCAAGTGAGCAACCTGCCTAAGGTGAAGTTGCTTGCTGCCCCTTGGACCTAATTGGGAAATCAGCAGACAGGAAGTGAGGGTGTCCCAATGCATGGACACACGAGAGACCTGTCCCGAGTGTCTTGTGCAACGTAAAACTCCTTTTGTTTTCTCCCAGAACAACTAGCACTGATGTTTAAATATTGGTGAAACATAGTGTTTTTAATTTCACACCTCGCAGAGCATAGTTGAATGCTTCATAACAACGTAAACAGAAGTTTAGGCCAAGCGCTGCAGACAAATGAGGAGGGAAAAACGGCTTTCCCTGCGGTCTGTGCTCCAGGCTTGCAAAGGAATATATAACTAACAAACTGGTCGGCTAAGGCCACAGAAATGCGTTTTCGAGTTGTTTTGGCTGCGGACACCAGTTTCTTCTGACAAAGAAGTGTCAACATTGGATAAAACAAATACAACCTCTTCCCTGGAACCACAAAGTCAGGAAAAGTTGTAGCTTATTTCTTCTTTGACTTCTCTTTGGTGGTGTCGTACGCTCGGACTATTTCTTCCTGAGTAACAGCTCCGTGTTCTTCTTGGGAAAAGGCATACCCATCTGCAAGAGAAATGGGAAGAGGTGAATGAGGAGAAGGCCAGGCGAGCACTTGACCCTGAAGCTAAGGCACTGGGAAACCGTCGCAGCTGAGCTGCATGGAGAGGCCTGAAATGAACAAGAAGGGGAGGGTCTTGTCTGTTTTCTGCTGCTGTAACAAAATACTATAGACTGAGAAGATGATGGACAATAAAATGTATTTGGTTGGCAGTGCTGGAGTCTGGGCAGTCCGGGATTGATGGGCTCTATGTGTGAGGAGGGCCTTACTCCATCAGAACATGGGGAATGGCACCACACTCCTGAGACAATTGAAGAACTTGCTTGGTGGCAGCTTGAGCTGAGCCCCCAGGAAGTATTCACTGCTTCAAGTTGCCACCTTTTCATACAGAGGCAGCTACATTTCACATGAGTTTTGGAGGGGACATCCACTCTCAGTGGGAGGGTCTATTATTTCTGGGAGGCTGCACCTGAGCTCTGTGTGGGCAGTACCGAAAAAAGATCAGTGGTCCCTGTCTCTACCTTCTGCCACCAGCTAAGAAGAAGCAATGTGTCCACTGGCCTGATGCTACAGGCTCGTCCTCTAACTTATGAAGCCAAAGACAAGTCAGAAAAAACATACACCATGCTAACAGCAAAAGCTGGCAAAGCAGCTGTTTTTAAATTGGAATGATTCAGACTGCAATAAGTAATTGAAGTGGGCTTGCTTCCATGTAAATAAAAATAAAGGGTTTAAGAACAGTCCTGTGGTCACAGGAAGCCTGGTTCTTATAATCAGTTCACAGGGCAGTAATCAAGTAAACCATCAGCAGCCCCTTTTAAATAATGTGTGTCCGAGGCACTGGTGTACATTTTGCTTATTCAATCCTCCTGGCTTTCCTCTGAGACGTGATACAGATGGAAATTGAGGCACAGATGCTGTATGTTGGGGAGTTACTCAAGGTCACTGGCAGAGTGAGTGGCAGCCCTGGATATCAAGTCTAGGAGGTTTGAAAATTGGTCCACACCTTAATGTGTTGCCAGTTCCGAAAGAGGTTTGGTGTTCATAAGCTCAAAGCTGGACTTTGCTTCCAACTGTTCCTTCCCACCTGGAGGACACTGGCCATATTCACTCTCTGTGGGCCAACCCTTCTCCCTGGCTTCTGGCCCTTCACCAGAGCCATGCCTGCCAGCCACCACCTGAGAAAGCCCAAGCTCAGAGAGGCCACCCTGGGGGCAGGGCCTGCAGAGGAGGCTTGGGGTTGACTGAAGACATAGGGACTGAACAGCAGAGAGACGGTCTGAGATCTAGAGGGCCCATGACAGAGACCGTCCCTCATTGAAGGCAGAACCAGCCATGGGCCCTGAGAGGACTGAGAAGGGTCTGCTCTGGGCAACTTTTGTTGACTCACCTGGATTTTAATAAAACACAATCCACAAGCCAAGAAGTCCCACTGTGGGGAGGTGGTTTCCAGATCAGTCCAAGCTCTTGCACAGCCAGTCCAACAGTGGGCTGGAGGCAGGGCCAGCCTCAATGGGGAGGTTTTGTTGGTTCCTTCCTAGGTACAAAGCCCAGGCAGCATATCTGAACTTCTTTAAGGTGCTCTTCATGAAGGTGCTGTGCCCTGACCCTCACAGCTGTTCAGCCTTCTCAGGATCTGCTTCAGAGTCCTGGAGAGCCAGTACTGACTCTCACGGCTGTTCCTATGAGAACATTCAGATTTCTGCCACACTGCTTATTCAGAGCTGACCAGGGATAATCAGCTGTCACTGCCAGCTGGGAGGAGCTGTTCCAGCTTCCTGCCTTCCTCTGAACACCTCCCCTCCCATGCCCCACACAAGGTGCTCTTTGTGGTGCATTCTGAGAGGACCTGCCTGTCGCTGGGATGTTTCAAAGCAAAAGCTAGCAAATAACACTGTGTCTTCTCATAAAAAGGCTGTTTGCTATGGTCAACTTGGACAATTTTCATTCTTTGGTCTTTTAAAAAGGAGCATGTTAGTAACTAGTTGATGTGTCTCTCACAGGGTCACAGAACAGCAGTCCCTGGGTGGCATATATCTGGGAATGATGGTCCTGTCTCCTACCACAGCTACGGCAGCTGCAGAAGGCAAGTGCCACAGTCTGACTGGAGTTAGTTGGACCAAGGACTAGTCTCAGTTGGCAATTCTAAATGTTCTTTATAAACACTTCTGTGGCAGGTAGGGCACTCCTGGGCTGTCCACCCCAAGGCAGCTTTCTCCACTCACTCTGCTTCCAGGAGTACTGGGGCAGGGAAGGAAGCTTTTCGGTCTCAGTTTGGTTGCTACTTGGCCATGTGACCCCAGGTGCTTATGAATTTCCTGGGTGTCGGTTTAGTTTAAACTCTGTACCACCAGAGAAGAGAAAAGCCCATCTCAACAGTGAAGCCATTAGAGTAACTGCTACCAATCTCTTTGGATCATTTTTTGCAGGGAAAAGCTTGGGTAGAAAATGAGGGAGACTTAATGAGACATTAAAAATAAGCATTTTAAGCTGGGTGTTGTGGTGCACATCTATAACCCAGTACTTAGGAGGCTGAGCAAGGAGGATTGCCATAAGTTTGAGGCCAGCCTGGGCCATATAATAAGCTCAAAGCCAGCCTGTACTGCATAGAGAGACCCTGTCTCAAACATTTTGGGAGTGGTCCTTTTGGAAAAGGTATTTTGGCTTTTAGGATTGTCCTCTCCATGTTCAAATAGAAGGTAGAAAAGCTTTGTTCTGTTTGTCCCGTTTTCTACCCGTAACATGTCTGTGCCCACTGGGTACACAATTTCAGGTATATTTTCACCTCATGGCTGCATGGATACCTCAAATGACACAAGTAGCTTCTTGATAGCAGGGCTTTGTGGTGGAGTAGTTGGGGCTGAGTAAGCCACACTGGGTCAAGAAGGGTTTCCCTCTCAAGATCAACGTTTCCTTCCAGTTCTGGAGAAGCTCGGGTCTACGGCAGCAGATGAGAGGAGACATACCCTGGATAGCAGGAAGCTAGGCTTTTCTCCAGCAAGCAGGCAGATAGGAGCTTCTCACCCTGCTGCACAGCCTGTTCCCAGCTGAGCAGAGGATATCAAGGTCACTGCCAAGGTCCTGTGTTCCCATCGCTGTAGCTACAAAATATTCCCAGAAACTGTGCATCAAGACTTTCTTAACCTTTGCTGAGATTTGAAGTAGATTCTAAAAATCAAGAAAGAGGGCCTGACAGATTTACTGAAGGAAGAGGGTGCGGTCTCCCTGGCTCATACAAATATTCTCCTTTTGGAAGCCAGGCCCAGTGGGTATTAGAGCTGTAGACTGTTTGAATGGGACAACAAATCCCAGAACCACTCACCAGGCCCCACCTACTGGGCCTCAGCCCACAGCCTGACAAAGGAATCTGCTCAATCAGATTCTGTCTGGTGAACATTTAGTTTCCATTTGCATCCAACGGGAGCTCAGAGGAAGCCCCAGCATTTACATTTCCCACTTCCCTCATCTTTCAGGAAGTCCTTATAGCCACAAAGTCCTCAGAGGGGCTAGAGGATGTGCTCCATGGATGCAAGTTGTGAATTTTCCCTGGCTGGCTTCCTAAATACACAGCCGCAAACAGAATCTGGGGAATAACTGGGGGTATATAGATGGCAAAATAAGTGAACTTCTTAGTTATTTTGTTTTATCTAAATATAATATTTGGTGAGGTTCACAGAATGTCCATTTTTTCATTATTTTGGAATTCAATTTCCCTTATGTAGCATTTTTAAATCTAAGCTTCAATAGCACCTTAATGAATGTAGTAGTGTGTTGTCTAGCAAAGACTGCTGATATCCACAGAACTGGAGAAGATCATGGAAACAATGAGGAAATTTGGCTGTGGAAGAAGTATGGAAGAAGTATATGTGAAGAATAAAGAAAAACAACAGTTGTTCTAAGCCAGTTATAATTGCCTGCAGAATTTCCCACTAGGCCTTTGGTTTCAGCATTAATTAGTTATTGTACAGTGGTGTTCATAGAACCTATACTAGTTTTCTTCATGTTGCTATGATGAAATGCCCAAGGCTGTGTACCTTATAATGAATCTAAGGCTCTTGGTGCAGGTTCCAAGTGTCACACTTGGTAATGGTACTCTTACTGGCACATGGCACCCATAGCAAGAGATAGGGAACTCTCCTTCTTCATATAAAGCCCCCGGCATCATGTCATAGGGCCTTCACCCTGGTTTCTTCCTGCAATCCTAACCACCTCCCAAGACCCAGATTTGGGACATCATACTTGGGTTAAGTTTCTGCCTTCTTACTATCTTACAATGGTGAGCAAATGTCACAATCCTTAGGGGACACCTCACACTCTATCAAAACCATTGCAGGAACTTAAATTTCCATCCAGGTTAGTGTTTCCTTCTAGTTTCCCAGAAAGGCTGAGGCCTAAAATGGCCAATGAGGAGATGCAGGAAGACACTCAATAATTGGAAGACACTATGCAGACCTACTTGTACCCCAAAGTTCTGGCCACTTGATGGTCATATTGAGTTGTTAATGACAAAACTGTCCTAAATTATCAAGTTATTAGACCCTGGGTGTTTTTAAAATGTGAGATACAAAAGTTATACTTTTTCTGGTATTTGTAGATTTCTCTAGTTTTTTTTTAATGTATCTTAAGAAAAACAATAGTTGTTCCAAGCTATTTAGAATTGCCTGCAGAATTTCTCACTAGGCCTTTGATGTCAGCGTATGAGCTCCCTATATTCTTTCCTTGAGACATCAGTAAGTGAAGAACATGGTGCCACAGCACGAAGGCTGTAGCGCAGGCACCTGGCACACAGAAGGGGCCTCGCATGGGTCGGAGCAAGATGCGCAAGGACACAGGTTATTATAACTCTATGGCTTTTTCTTAAGAGGGAAAACAGAAATGTAAAGAAATGTGTAAGCACCTACAGTTGCTCAGCATGTGGCATAGTAATAATAATAATAATTAATAAAAAACAATGACAATGCCTGACATTGGATTCTTCCTATGGTCTAGCATATGAGAAGTACTTTATTTACATGATTTCATTTTATTTCTCAGACAATTATAGGTATGATATCATATCACTCCCCTTTTACAGATGTAGAAACAGAGATTAAATGGCTTTCCCACAGTCACAAAAAAGTGACAGAGCAGGGACAAGAACCTAGACAAGCAGCCCAACTCCAGACAGGATGCACTGTGGACTGCAGTCCTTGGAGGGTCCTGCCAAACCTCCTAGCTTGGCCAGAACCCAGGGTTCTGGGCATTACTGGGCCAGTTGCCCTCCTGACCTGAACCTCCATTTCATGTTTTTTGTTTTGTTTTGTTTTTTGTCTTTTTGAGACAGGGTCTCACTATGCAGTTCTGGCTGGCCTTGAGCTCACTTTTGTAGCCCAGGCTGGCCTTGAACTCGTACCAGCTCTCCTGCCTCAGCCTCCCCTGTGCTGGGATTACAGGTGTGCGCCACCACACCCAGCCCTCCATTTCATGTTTATAAGACTGGTGCCACCTGCCTCTTGGAGTGGCAGGGCATTCAGGGGCAGATGTGCCCCATATGGAGATTACACTTGAGGATGTGAGCAGAGGGAGTGGATTGCTGGACAGTGGTGACAGGTGACACCCTACCTTCTCTTCCCCATTGACAGGTGGAGCTCAACTGGCTTCCAGGCAGATTGGTCAATACCCGCACAATGTGTGCGTACATGCTCCATGTTCACTGAGAATCCTTGTTCTACCAGGCACCGCCTCCTACTCCCCCCAGCAGGCAGTGGAAAACAGGAGAAGGAGCTGCACTGTGGCATGGAGGAACAGGTAGGGCCCTAGGGACAGCAGCCAGGAACCCTTCAGCTGGGCGCTGAATGGCTGAATTGATGAAAAGAACCCCACAGCTCCCTCCACCCTTCTGCATGGGGAGGGTGAGGAGATGGTACCCCTAACCGGGCCAAGGTATAGAGACTCCTCTTCCCAAGGATTATCATTGTTTCGGCTAGTATGCTAATTTTAAATAATAAATTAACTCGTGTACTGTCGTTGGTGGGCAGAATTTAAGAGTTATATCAACGTAAACTTTAAGAACATTCTCTTGGAAAATGTCACCATATTGAGGTTTTGTCATTCAGGTAGTCCAAAGGAACCTGCCTACATTCAAGCCACATTCACCCGGCATGGAACATAGGAATCCCACTCCCAATGGGAGTCAGTACCACTGTTATGGCTTATGTCTAGTTGTCCCCCCAAATCCTCATGCAGTCATGGGTGGAGACTTCTAGAGTTTGAGACTTGAAAGATGATCCACTGAGATTACCTGTTTTACTACTGTTGGGATAATAGTCTGAGTACTGCTGAGACCATGGGTGTGGCCTGAGGCAGAGAGACTAAGGCAAAGAGCCTGATGCAATATAAAGAGAGGCAGAGAGACAGACCCACGCTGTTACTCTGCTGCCCTGTTTGGTTGGTTGCCTCTGTCACCACTATTGCTGTTCCGCCACCATGAACTGTTGCTCTCTGCCATGTGCCACTCAGCCTCGGAGCTGGCTGAACATGGACTAAAACCTCCAGCAACTGTGAGCTAAATAAACCTTTCTTTCCTTCATTTTGGGTGTCAGGTATTTGTCCCAGCAACGAGAGAAAAGTAACCAAGACAACCACCTGCATTCCCACAGCCCTTGTCACCTTCCCTGCCTGGTCTCACACCCTGCCTGGGGGACGGAGCTACTCACGGGAGACACACTGCTGGATGGATCCTCCACGGAAGAGGGTTGGGGGAGTCTTCCTGCTGAGCCTCTTGAGGAGGTGGTCTCGTTCATTCATCCTGCAGGAAAGCAAACAGGTCAGGCTCAGGTCACCCCAGCACATCTCCAAGATCTGGCAAATGACTTCAGGTTGTGAGTTGAAACATCAAACAGGCATGGTGGGGTGGGCCCCCACATCCAGCTAGAGGTCTGGTTTCCTAGGTAGCCATGCTGTTTACAGTAGATGCTATCTCCCAAGTTGAATGCACAGTTCTCTTTCAAAAGCTGTCCTCTTTTCAGTCCCTCCTGTCCCCAAAGCCACATACCTACCTTCCTTCTCACTGAGAGGCACCCCAGGTACCTTTTCCATTCCCAGAGGGACATTTCTATAGCAAATGCAGCAAGTTCTCAGCCCAGTCTGCAGTCCCTTACCCTAGCCAGTGCACCCCCAGGGCAGAGCCCTGCTGCAGTGTTGCAGGGCTTAGCAGGCGGCTGTTTGTGGCTGCACACCCCAACACTTGCTTTCATTGTAAATCAAAATCCAGGTGTTTTCTTCTAAAACCCAGGGATGAGGAGCTCTCACTGCCTTTCCAGACTTCCCCACATGGTTGCTTTGAAGAAATACAGAGCCTTCCCAGAGGGTGGCTGGAATTTACATGGGTGCCCCAGCCCCCAGATTCCCTCCTTACTGCTGTCCCTTGCCCCCATAGCCTGGGTTTTGTTTTCTGCTCCCAGAATCAATTGCTCTCAGAAAAAAAAAAAAAAAGAAAATTCCTGAAATGGACAATCCATAGGCTTAAAGTGGGTACCGTTCTGAAAACCTGCAGCTCATGTCCTCTCGTCATGTAGGCATTGCAGCCTGGGCATCATCAATTCAAAGGTGGCCGTAGTACAGTAAGATTGGTACAGAGACCACTTCCTATCTCCGTCACCACATGGTGGTTATAATTACATTCATTACTATGAGTTATTGCTGTCAGTCTCTTACCATGCCTAACTTAGAAATTAAACTTTCTAATTTAGAGATTAAACACAAACAGGCATGTTTGCCTGGTGAATAAGAGCACGCACAGGCCTTGGTGCCACCCACAGGTTCAGTGGAATCTCTGAATGCATACTTGTGGATAAAGGAGGGACTGCTGACTTCTCATCTCCTTCACTTGCCCCCAAAAGAGTCTTCTGGCACACAGGATTTGCCAGTGCCTTCCATTATGGATTGAATTGTTTCCCTCAGAAATTCACATAGAGGGAGTGGGGATGTAGTTTAGCATATGTGAGGTCTGGCATATGTGTGCATGGGTGTGCACACTCTCACACACACTCACTCTCACACACAGCCACTCCATGTTGGTATCCTAACACCTCATACCTCAGAATGGGATCCTGTTTGGAGAAAGGGCTTTACCGAGGGGGTTAAGGTAACATGAGGTCATCCAGGTGGGGCCTGATCGAATCCCACTGGTGTCATCAGAGGAAAAAGTAACAGGAGTCCTTATAGGAAAAGAAGAGTAGGACATAGCTACACACAGGCCGCAGGAACACATGAGGAGGAGAAGGGCATCTACTGCCAAGGAGGAGCCTCAGGCAAGCCCAGCCCTGCCTATGCCCAGACTGTGAGAAACCAATGATACCTTGGAAGCCCCTTTGTTATGCTAGCCAGAGCAGCCTGCTGACTCCCCTGCCCCCAATTTTCTTTGAAGAGAGAGGGCACCCTGGCTGCAGCCTCTTCACCTCTCTCCCAAGGGCCTTCAAAGAGGAAGGTCCTGGGTGTTCCTGGGTTGACATTTGTTATGGACAGGAAGAATATTTTCTGATTGTCTTGGCTGAAATGCCATATATGCACTTTATCACCAGCAAAGGGTGTGCCTTGGCCAGCTTGCTTGGCTGAGTATCTGCAGGCTAGGGAGAAAGGATGCTTTTTCTGTCCCTTCTCACTGGCCTTCCCTCTTCTTCGCCTTCTTTTGCTTTCCTCTGTGGGCCAAGGTGAGCCAGGTGAGCAGCTGTGGGGCCAGGTGAGCCCCTGCCCTCCACTGCAGGGGGAGGCAGATACCTTTGGATATCAGCAGGAGGTACCTGCTCCTCCTCTGCATAGTTACCATCCTTGACCAAGCTGCTCCAGGCTGGCTTCTAGATGTAGCTAGTGAGTGAAATGGCCTGTCCTCTGCTGTACCTCACTCACTACTAGCGTACAGAGTCCTGTGCAGAGGGTGCTGGCGCTCTGTACACTCTGCTTAAGTTGCCATTTGTAGCCAGGGCAACCTTGCCAGCTAGGACTTGTGTGTGGGCATAAAGGGGGTCTGATGTTCCCTCCTCCCTAGAACTCAGTGTAACATAAGACCAGGCTACACCCCTCCTCCGTCCTTGCTATTCCAGCAGTTCCTACTGGTAATGGGACTTGTAGGTGTCACCAAACCATAGCAGGGGGAAGGATCTTCAAATTCACACCACTCAGTCTACCACTAGCAGGTGAGCAGCAAAGCACTCCAGCTTCCACGAAGAGATCAGCAGCAGGCACAGAGACTGGCCACACCAAATAACTAGGCCACGGGCGCATTGCACTCTGCTGGTGGGACTCTGCTGCCCGCTCCCCTTGCCTAATTCTCTTATGGAATGGCACTTGCCTTTTCCTCTTTGTCTGTTTGTGGTGAAATGGAATTTAAAGATCTGACTCTGTGCTTCTGAGGGGCCTACTCTGTGCCAGGGCCCTTTTCACCCTTGTGGAGAGGGATCTGGAGGGCCAAGAAGATGTGTCCTCCACGGCTCATGTTGCCTCATATGGCCAGTTGGACCTCATTAGCACCTGCTCAGTGATCCCTAAATCTGTATCCCAGGCTAACCTGACATCTTTCTGAGCCTTGTCCCCTAGAAGTAGACCATGCAGCCAGTGTGCATGCCCCAGGCCTTCAGGGGTGGCCAAGGAGTGCTTTATGCATGGGGTACGGGCAGAGCTGGACACGGTACGTGTGTGGGTAAATCGCCACAAGCGCAGAAAGAAGACTAGGTTGGGAAGAGCGCGCCAGTTCAGACCTTCTGAGTGGCTGAGAAACTAAGTGCCCCACTTTTCACAAAGGGCTCATCATCAGGGTATAGAACTATGTCTTATTTATTGGCATGGTGACGAACTTCCACATGCTTAGAGGTGACACATGGTCTCTACTTGTACTCTTATACCAGGACCTGCACATCTCAGGAATGGGCCTGGTTGAGTCGACTGCTTCACTTCGTTTGTTTTTTTTTTGTGGTTTCGGTGTAGGGATGGGATCCATGCCTTGCACATGCAAGCACATGCTCTGCCACAGAGTTACATTTCTGGCTTCTTAAGGTTTTAACAAACCATAAACACTCAAATACAGAGTATCCTTATACCCCTTCCTGGACTCATTCTTTCTCTTCTATAAACAAAGTTAGAAATAACCTTGTTCATATTTTATATTTTTGTTTTATGTGCCCAAATTTATATGTATTCATAATTAATAGATAATTTTGTTTTAAAATACATATACATGGTGTTATTTATTTCTATTTATTATTTTCATGCCTCTTCTTTGCTCTCTTCTCCTCTTATGTCTGCTGGCTTAGAGAAACTTGACTAGGTATTATACTTTAGTGGTAACTTGGAAGTTTCTAACTTGTTGATAAGGTTCAATGTTAGAAAACAACCTACCTCACCTCTCTCTTTTTTATTTTTTAATCTTTATTTATTTGATACAGGGTATTGCTACGCAGCTCAGACTTGGTGATCCTCCTGTCTCAGCCTCTCCAATGCTGGGATTACAGGTATGCATCACTATGCCTGGTTTTGGTGGCTGGCTTGACACACCCAGGGTTCCAGGGCTGGCACAGCATGTGGTACCAGGGAGAAAACTCAGTTCGTTGCATTTGCCAGGCAGGCATTTAGACCCCTGAGCTATCTCCCTAGCCCTTGAGTAGTAGAAAGCCTTTACAGAGAGTGGGATACAGCTGAGTGGTAGCGCACTTGTTCAAACTGTACAAGACTAGATATGGGTTTCTCCAGGACTGCAGAAGAGTAAACATTAAAAAAAAATTAAACTCTTATCAGGCATAGGGGGCAGTGTCCCTAATCCCAGCCACTCGGGAGGCTCAGGTGGGAAGACAACAAGTTGGAGACATGCCTGAGCAGTTCAGTAAGCCCTGTCTTAAACTAAAAAAAAATTTAAAAAAGGAAAGGGGCAGAAATAGTTTCACACTCTGGGCGTTTGATGGCCAGGGGTCGAGAGAGAGAGAGAGAGAGAGAGAGAGAGAGAGAGAGAGAGAGAGAGAGAGAGGAGAATACCTAATTCTGATTTCCCCTGCGTCTTTGTGTTCAGCACTGAAGCCTACTTAATTTGACTGCCTCTCTGTTCAGGTAGTCTGTCTTTTCCTCCTGGTTGCTTTTACAACAATTCTGCTTGCCTTTGATGTTCTGCAGTTTCACAGTAACACAGCATGACAAGGTGTAGGCACGTTTTTATATCCTGCCTAGCTGCACAGGCCTAGCAAGCTGCTGGTTTATCTTTCCTCCTGACAAAACCATGAAAACCACCTCTCCCCCATTCTCTTACTTCTCTTGTCCTGAGCTTCTATTTTATACATAGCTATGTCTACATCTATATGTCTGTCTATCTACCTATCTCCATAGATCTTCAGGTCCCTAAATTTCTAACACACTTATTTAAATGATTTCTGAACTGTACAATCTGTTTTAAGTTACTACATTTTCCATGTCTATATTATTTCTTAGTACTAAAAGCACAAGAGAAAAAAATAAGGACAGACAAGTCAGGCATCATTAAGAACTTTTAAGGAGCCAGAGAGATAGCTCAGGGGCACAAGTGCCTGTCTGGCAAGTGCAAAGTCCTGAGTTTGATCCCCAGTTATGCACACACACACACACAAAAAAAAATGAGTTCAAGGCCAGCCTGAACTGCATAGCGAGACCTGTCTCAAAAAGACAAAGTACAGTGGTATGTGTCTGTAGTCTGACCTACTTTGGAGGCTGAGACAGGAGTATCACTTGATCCTAGGATTCTGAAGCTTGCCCAGCAATGTGGTGAGATTACTTTCCTCAAATAATAAAATAGATAATAAAATGTCTGTGCATCTTGATATTATTAGGAAAGTGAAAATATAACCATAAAGTGAAATATAAATTTGCAAGTCATGTTTGAGAAGGGTTTAGCATCTAGAATATACAAATACCCATAAACTGGATAGCAAAAAAGACAAAACAATCCAATTTATAAAGTGGAGAAAAAACCTGGAGTGGCATTTTTGCAAAGAAAATAGCCAACAAGCTCATGAAAAAATATTTAACATTTTAGCTATTAGGGAAATACAAACCCAAACCACAATGAGATATCATCTCACATTTCTTAACATGGCTATATAAACATCAAAATAAAAATAACTCAGAAAAGAGCAAGTATTGGAAAGGATGTAGAGAAACAGATCCCTCTCACATGTCAAGTAGGTCTCTGAAACTGTGCAACTACTGTCCTCAGTAAGTTCACTATAGAACGATGATATCTCCTGGGAAGTCTACCATTAGAATAATGAAAAGAACTGAAGATGAACTAAAACAGATAGGTGCACACCCATCAATCTCCATAGCAGTGCTTTTATAGCAGCCAAAGGGTTCAGGCAATCTCAGTGCTTATCAGCACATGAACAAAAGCAAGATGGGCTCTGTCCATCCAATGGAGCATCACTCAGTCTCATAAAGGACACAAAAATACAGATGACAACTGAGTATGAAGAGATTATGAAGAGATTATACTGGTCCAGGAAGGCCACTCATGAATATATGTAAAATCCCAGAACAGGAAAACATGTATAGACAAGAAAAGTGGATTAGTGGTATACAGGGAGGGTGAGGAAGGAAAGGAAGACACAAGGATGGAGGGGATGGGATGGGATGAGATGGGACATGGATAGCTTAAAGTGTACAGGGTTCCCATTTGGGGAGATGAAAATGCTCTGAAACTAGACAAGTATAATGGTTACACAACACTGAAAGTGTATGAAATTCTGAATTTATACTTTAAAATGATACATTTTATGTTATTCAAGTTTTGGCGGAATTTAAAAATAATTTGACTATAAAACAGAAAGGAAGAAGAACAGGTCCTAACTGGAGGTCAGTCCCCGCCCCCTCCACACACCTGAACTGTCAATAATGATGTCATCACCACAGTTCATTCCTCTAGTGGTGGGGGTACGTTAGAATAAACGTGCATTCGCTGCTTTTTTTCTATGCTGATAAAAGAAGGTGAGCATCTGGGATTTACACATATGAAAGGTTTTAGGTAAACACAAATTGACCAGAGATACATGCAGCCTTGGTGCCTTCCCAATAAAGATGGTGAAATCTGATCTCATCGAGTTCTTATAGGCAGGCTCTTTTTAGAAGCTGACATCTCTCATAAAGGTGTCATGCTCCTGTCTTGAAAAGTAAGCAGTCTTTGGAAGGAGCCGAGGGCTGAGAAGGGTTATGTTGGGGCTAACATTCCACTTCACATTGCTGATAGGAAACTATTCCCGCAAAATTCACGTGTGCCTGGCCACTAAAGGCAAGAGTGGGAATTCTCAGTAGTGACTACAAGTGACTTCCTATCCCACAGCCAATGGGAATCATCCTATCCCACAGCCAATGGAAATCATGGTGCACACCACAACAAAGCCAAAACCAAATGAGTATTTTTAGAAACTTACTTTTAAATGAGCTGCTGGACAGTTTTGAAAACATAGATATATGCAGAGAACACAGCCCACTGGTAGAATGGCTTGACTAACATGTACAAGGCCCTGATTCCAGTCTGCACACATCACCAACAACAGCATAGATGTGACAGATCTCCCAAGAAGACAGCGAGCAAGTCCTGCATTCCTTCTCCTCTTGGTAAAGCCAAATATCCACCAAGCCTCCAAGCTGCTGTTTTTTTTTTTTTTTTTTTTTTTTTTTTTTTTGTCTTTTTGAGACAGGGTCTCGCTATGCAGTTCAGGCTGGCCTTGAGCTCACTTTTGTAGCCCAGGCTGGTCGCGAACTCGCACCGATCCTCCTGCCTCAGCCTCCCGAGTGCTGGGATTACAGGCATGAGCCACCACGCCCGGCTCAAGCTGCTGTTTTTAAAGGTCCTTAGGGAATGGCATTTCAGAGCCTGTGTGAGTAACTTAGTTTACTTGTTATATGATCTGAGCATAAGGCAACGAGATCCTTTTGGGTCTACTGTATTTAAGAACTATCCAGAACTTTATAGACTACAAGTTAAACACACTTGTATAATGGGGGAAAATGGCAAACACCAGCAAACAGTCTAAGAGTCTAATCATGTAGGAATTATCTATTTTATATTACTGGGGGTCTGGGTGCTCTTCAGGAATTCTATTCTACTAGAGGGTATTCATAACTCTCCTTCCCTTGTTCTGTGAAACCATTTGGACCCCACTTTAAAAGTCAGACATCCTAGCCTTTCGTTCATTTAGCATTTATGTAGTCCTTACTGCTTGTGAGACTTGGTGCTAGAAACAAATTTACCCAAGATCATCATATGTGTTAACAGGGTAGAGAGGGAGAAATAATCACACCATCATATCAATTCATGTAGATGAAACACTTCATAAAACCCAATACTTACTTGTGATTTAAAAGCAAAAGAGAAAGAAAAAATCCATTTAGCAAATCAAGAACAGAGGTGGAATTTCCATAGGTTAACAAATTCATGTACAGAAAACCTACAGCTAACATCAGACTTAGTTGTGCAAGGCTGCATGGATTCTCCCAAGACTGGGAAGGTGACTGACAGGCCCAAGAATTTACCTTCAGTCAACAAAGAGCTAGAGTTTCTAGGCAGGGCAATAGGCCTGAAAAGCAAATAAAAGGCACTGGGAGCAGGATGGCAGCAATAAGTGTCTTTACCTGCAGATGACAGGATTATCTGGATAAACCCAAGAAATACCTAGTAGTATGTAAACACAGCTCTCATAGAGATCAGAAAGTTGCATGAAGTAAGAAACACAAAAATCAATTGTTAATTCTCCATATTCGCTATGAATATGTGGACTCTGAAATTAAAAATGCAATAACCACTCAAAGACATGTATAAAATACTTAGGTGTGTCTCTAATGAAGTAAGTACAAGACTTGCAAGCTGAGAACTCCAAAATGCCCATGACACAAATCAAAGATCTGAACATACAAAGGGATTTGCCGTTTTTGTGGATTGCACAGTCCAACATTATAAATATATTAATTTTTCCCTACACTTATTTAGCACAGGTTTAATGAAATTCCTGTCAAAAGTCCAACAATATTTTTATAATTATAGACAAGATTATCTTGAAAAAAAATAAGAAACACAAACAACAATCTTTCAGCCTAATCAACAGATTACTCAGTCTACCTAATGTAAGGGCTACAGTTATCAAGACTACAGTAGCTATAGTCACACTGGTGGAAAAATAAACACATAGATTAACAGCACAGAAGAACCCAGAAACTGATCCACACAAATGTCGACCAAAGTAATTCTTTTCCTTTCTCCCCTCCCTCCCCTTCTTCCCTCTCCCTCCCCTCCCCTCCCATCCTCTCTCTTCCCTTCCCATCTTCTCCCCTCCCCCTTCCCTGCCTTTCTCTTCTGTTCTCTTCTTTTTTTTTATTTAATATTTTTATTGTTTAAATTTAACAATGGTTATATTACATATTTTCATCGTCAGATCAGTTTAGATTAATACATATAGGTATATAAGATTGATCAAACAATTAAACATTAAAACTTTTAAATCAACAATACTTTTTCTTTCTTTTCCCCTTTCTCTTTTTTGGAAGTTGAAATATTGCATATTGTCCTCACAATCGTTCTACAGAGTACAGTGTGTGGGCATGACCCACCTCCCTATTGATGCTGCTTAAAAGAAAAAAAGAAAAAAAAAGGAAAAGAATATACTTCTCTTCGGACTAAGAGGAAGCAGATGCATACACAGTCAAAATGTTCTGCAATTGCAGTGGGCCACCAGTGAAGCTTGTAATATTGGAGGCTATTGAATCTAAGCCTCCTAAAGCTCATCTCACCAATCTAGCTCTGCGTTTCATGCATTGTAAGTAAGCATTTTTTTTTTTTTTTTTTTTTTTATTGCTGGGTGGTCAAGGGCAAGTCGAAGCAAGACCTGTATAACAAAGCACTCATTTTTTTTTTTTTTTTTGTATCTTCCAGGGTCAAATCCCCTCAGGATTAAGTACATGACCATAGACAGTACTTTGTAGAACTGTTGTTAGTGCCAGCCTTCGGGATGAGTAATGGCCATTGCTTGGCCAGTTTGCTTTCTGTGAAAGCCTGAGAAAATGTTTTTTTGTCTGGGTGACTCTCCTTAGACGCACTATAGTTCATTCATCCCTTTCCTCTGAGGTCCCATAATCTCCTTGACCAGAAAATTTGGGACACCTCTGAGTTATAGGATATTACAGCACAGGTTCTCTTATATCCTGAGTCCTTATTGACCTTGAAGGGCAAGGGCCAAAATATTGGCTATCCTCATAGCCCTTCTTTTTCTCCAATTTTTGGTCATCCATAAAGAATGATAAGTTTGAAGACTTCATATATAAATGGATGTATATTGAACATATACTCATTAGTGAAATAAACTAGACCTATATGTGTAAATATTGTATAGTCTCCCTAATAGAAGAACTTTAAAGAAGAAAATAAGAACTTGAGGGCATAACACAGCTAAATGTGTTATGGATTAAACAACAAAGTGACTGGAAGCAGATAAAGGAGAAAACATATCAATAGCAAAACTATGCACTTATGTACACAGGATGAATCAGATATTGGTCTCAAGAATCTTCAAAAGGTTCATCATATTGATTATAGCACAATGTAACACTAAAATTATGCTTGGAATACATGTCACTCTTGTCTTTTTGATGTGTACTGCTCCCGGTGTAAACTCAGTTACTGTCATTCTCTCTCTCAAGAGTAGTACTTGAAAATAAGAGACTGGGCCAAATACCATAGTCTTAGTAGACTACAAGTTTGTATTTCCTTGAATTTCCAAATATATGTGTCAAAATTGTGTAACTGCTTATATCACATTGTATGGAATGTTATTAGAATATCAATGATGGTCAGAAAATATCAATTCCAAGCTAAGTCAAAGATATTTGATACTCAGAAAGCCAGTGATGATAAGCTCAAGTACCTATGTTATAGAGTAATAGTATCACAAAGCTTTTCTGCTGGAGGGTTAAGAATGTAAGTTAACAGACCAAAAATTGTTCTCTACTCTTGACTTGTGCTAGAGACCGAATCCAGGGCTTGTGCATGCCAGGCAGATGCTGTCTCTTCCACTGAGCAGCACCCTGGCTCACCATCTAATTTTTGTAAAAGTAGCAAAAGCAACTTGATAAGGATGCTCAAAGTAGAAACATACAGGCACAAAACAAAATAAAATAGCAAACTATTTAGCCTGGGGTGGTGGTGTGCACCTATAATCCTGGCTCAAGGAGGCTGAGGCATGAGGATTACAAGTTTGAGTCCAGTCTGGGAAAATGAAGTGATGTAGTGTGACACCTTGTCTCAAAGTAAAAATAAAAAGCACTGGGGATGCAGCTCAGTGAGGTTTGATCCCAAGGACTTCAACAAAAGGAGACAAAGGAGACAAAACTTCTATTTAAACTGTCATTCATATGTGAACATGGAAATAGATTGAGCTTGAACATAGAATATAAAACAATACAACTTTTATGGGGGGAAGGAAACAAAGCATTTTTAGAATCTAAGGATAGGTAAGGAGCCCTAACACTTCACATGGGAAGCATGCTCCTTAAGGGACAATTGGTAATTTGAACTTCACTAAAACTAAAAAAACGTTTCTTTCAAAATGGCTCTACTGTGGGGACTGGGAAGATAGCTCTGCGGTACAAGTGCCTGCCTGGCAAGTGCAAGGTCATGAGTTCGAGCCTCAGTCCTGAAAAAAAAAAAAAAAGGCTCTACTGTAAGTTTGAAGTGATAAACTACAGAGTCAGAAAATATTTGTAAACTATCTTATGTGGCCAGAGTCTAATAGCAGAAACATGTACAGAACTCTCAAAACTCAACAGAAAAACAAAATAAAGATTTACTAAGAACTAAGCAAAAGATTTGAAGACACATTTCACCCTGGAAAATACAAAGGTGTGGTAGTACACATGCCAGTCAGCCCATAAGGAGGCATTTAGCATTGTGAGAGTTGAAGAAATGAAACAAACCTACCATGAGATATCTTTAAACAGTGATCACAATGGCTAAAATAACAGGAAAATGACAGTGATTGGCAAGGATTGGAAAAGCAGCATTGGTAGTATTACTAGTAGGATATGAAATAGTACAGCTTTTCTAAAAAACTAGCAGTTCTTTAAAACCAAGAATACTACAACTCTGTAAAAATATTACAATTTAAGATACGAAAATTTTGTGTTTTAAGTATATACATATTTTTTAAATTGGAAAAGTGTGGGTAATACATACTCCAAATCGGTAACCCACAGGATCATTGGTTAAATAAATGTAGCCTGAAGATCTGGCCAGAAAATAATCAGTCTTGAAAAATTAGAGATCAAGAAGGCCAGCCCCTGCCAACCTGCATTACTATTCTGTTGCTTGGTGACTTCTCTGTTAGGCAGGTAAGCCTGGCTGGGGCTGGCCTTTTTGGTCTCTCACTTTCAAAGTTAACTATTTTCTGGCTAGTTCTTACGTTCAGGAAAGGTGGTGGCTGCTACTAATAACAACCGCAAAAAGATAAATATGTAATGACAACAAACCAAGCTACTGTAGTCTGGACATTTATCCCAGAAAAACAAAGACAATGTTTCTCATCAAACCTGCAAACAGATGTTAATAAGAACCTTCTTTGTGATAGCCCCAAATTGGGAACCCGGATATTTTCCAAGGAGTGCATGATGATACAGTGTGGTACATTCATACCATGCAATATTGCTCAGCAGTACTAGGAAAGGTTAGTCACACAGTAAACAACTTGCATAAATCCCTAGAGAACTGCCCTGAGAGGAAAAAAGTCACTACAAAAGATGATAGCATTTAGGGGTCTCATTCAACCTAGCTATTCCCTTTCTGGGTACTTCAGTTTTCAGTTCCACACGAAAACATCACCTCAGTGTTACATGTGCATCCATGTTTGCAGCAGAACGATTTATCATAGCCAAATCCCAGAAACAAACCAAATGCCCATCAACTGAGGAATGAATAAAAAAGATATGATGTTTGGTACGATGGAGTATTACTCAGCTGTAAAGAAAGATAAACTTGAAGCTTTTACAGCTAAATGGGTGCAACTCGAGGCCATAATGGTAAGTGAAATAAATCAGATCTGCACAGTAAACATCCTATGTTCTCTCTAGTGTAAGAAACTGAAAGAGTACAAAATCTGAGAGGCATAATAGATATTGTGAAAAGGAAAAAAATATAATCAAAAGGAAAGAACAACTGGGATGAGGGAAAGGAGAAAAGAAGGAAGGAACACTATAAATATAAAGATAGCTAAGATAATTGTATTACTAATTTCTATTGGTTTATTGAGAAGAACAATTAGTGCTTAACTTTTTCCCTGTTTTTGGATCAATTTTGCATGCTTATAACTAGTAATAGGAATAACTACTTTGAAGGTAACAATATGCAGCATAACAATTGTTGATGATTTCCTATTACCTTGCTTAGAAATTTTGTATTCTTTTTAGTTATTTTTAAATTCTCTTCAAAATTAAAAAGGTTAGCATTACTTTGTACTACAGCATGTGCAGTTATGATCCCCAAATAAGAAGTTTTTAAATAGTCACTGTCTGCTTTTCTGGGTTCCTTCCTACCCCCTCACATTTCTCTGCAGTTATCCCTTCTGAGCAGTGCCCAGCTTCATTTCGGGGCTGAAGGCTCCATTCTCCGATTCTGCAGCCCAGGCCCAGGGCCCAGGGGAGGCTGTGCACCCCACCCGGCATAGCCTGTTGACCTCATTAGTGGGGCAGGCAAAGGAGAAGCTGCATGACAGTCCTGGAACATGTGCAAACCATTACCTCACCTCCTGACTTGCAGTGAGGTATGGGCTTCCTTCTCAGACAGGACTGAGCCCTGAGGTGCAGCTGGTGATCCCAGGCCTTGGGCAGGCTGGAGGCACCAGGCTGCTAGGATCAGATAAATTAGCAGGTACCAGGCTGACGGGGTGATGGCCCAGGCTGAAGGCTGAAACTTCTGCTGCAATTCTGGGTCCCCAAATAGGACATACCATTTACCTACTCCAGCCATGCAACTGTACAAACAGGGACTCTGCATTTCTCTCAAATGTACTTTCCAACTGTTCCCATTTCTTCACTCTGTACCAGTTGTGTAGCTTTAATTGCACGCCCTTATCGACAAATGTCTCCCTGCCTCAGGGCCTTTGCGCTGTCCTTTGATCTGCCTCGGACTGTCCTCCCTGGTTCACTAGACCAGCCTCCCCCAACCAGCTTACCATCACCCACCCTTCCGTAGCACTCTCCATGCCCTGTCCTGAATTTGCTGTCTGCACACTTTTCACCATGCGTGCCTGTGTTTGCCACTAGGAAACAAGTTGTGGCGGGCAAGAGCTTTGTTTTTTGTTTAGAGTAATATTGTAGTGCCAGGACCAGTGCCTGTGTGCACAAGACGCTCAGGAACCTGCTGCCAGGCTGGGGGAATTGCCCAGTGGCACAGCACTCGCCTGCAGGTGGAAGGGCCTGGCTTCTACTTCCAGCACTGCTAAAACAAAGAAAATAAAACAAAACAAAGCAGCAATAAACAAAGCAAACAACAAAAAGAACTCTTTGTTGAAGGGATAAAGAAATAGAGGGATGAAGGAACTAAGACAGGCTGAGCCAAAGCACAAAAATAATGATGGCCAAAGATAATGGTGGCAAAGCAAGGCAGGGCCACGGGGGTCTGTCTTCCTGTGAGTTCCATCCTCCACTCACTCACTGTCTAGAGGGGAAGGCAGGAGCTGACCTGCTCACCTTCCACAATTCAGTCTAGGGGGCTCTTTTCAAAGAAAATTTCAGGTCTCCATGACGACCAAGGCTACATCCGGACTCTGCTGAGGAGGTGTCATTCTTGGATGTACAGACAGACAGTTGACCACAGTGACTTTCCTGCTTGATGGGAAGTGGGGCTTCAGCTTAGGTTCCAGATCTGTCTTTCCCTATGGTGAGATGCAGCTCAGTGATGTGGCCCTAGCCTCTTGTGTGTGTGAGCTGGAAAACCTGAGATCCTTTCCCAGTTCCACCAAACAAATACAAATAATAATAAATAGAATTTATAATATAACCATTGTTAAATTTAAAGAAAGAAAGAAAAATAACAAAGAAGAAAAGATTTCAAGTCCAGTACACACACACACACACACACACACAGACAAAAAAATTTTTTTTTCTTTCTAATTTTCTTTTTAATTTTTACTTTCATGTATTTAGTACAGGATCTACAGGGTCTCACTACACAGATCAGATCTGTAGTGATCCTTCCTGTTTTTCGGCTTTCCAAGTGCTGGGGTTACAGGCGCGCACCACTACGCCTAGTCTCCATCACCAGCTCAGCATGCCCTGTAGGCAGGACCTGTTAGGCAGGCCAGAAATTAAAACCCAGGCACCTGCATCTGCCTAAGCTGGTATTTTAATCCATTAAGCTATCTGGCTGGCCCAGAATAAATAGAATTTTTAATAAAATAAAATTTAAAGCAAAAGCAGAGGGAGCCAGAAGCTGAGCACTACTGGGAGGGAAGACAGTTTCCCAAAGGTGACATCAGCAGGGATTATCATGTCAAGCACTGAAAACTAAATAGGACCTGACCAAGCACCTACTTACTATGTAAAGAAAAAGTAGGTGTCAGAACCTAGCTAGCTTTTCCCTTTCTGTTGTGTTTTCTGTGGTGCTGGATACCAAACCCAGGGTGTCACACGCTAGATGAGCTCTCCACCTGAGCTGTATCATCAGCCTTATTTTTAGTCAATTTAATTCTATGAATGTGAACTTTCTTTGTATGAAAAATAAAATGAGTTTGCTTATTGGGGCTTAACATTTGGATCTGGTTTTAAACTGTGGACATCTCTCTCATGATTATTATACTCCTTTAAAGTAGCAAACATTCTAGGCCTATTAAGCTGCAACTAATTATAATAAAATACCTTCCATAGACTCTCTCCTCTGCCTGCACCCCCTTCCGTGTGCAGGGTATTGGTCTGGACAGTAAACATCCGACTTTGCAAATTCAAACAAGCATCCAAACAGAATACTTCAAAGCTGGCCACCACGGACCCCCTTCCCTGATCTAATTGTTGAAGTAATTAAAGAAGGATGAGCTTCATCACTGATTACCCTCCTAAGCACTAATTAACACTAATGAAGGTTCAAGGTGCTTGGCACAGCCCGACCTGCATGTCCTGCCAGGGTTCACAGCAGGCTGGCAGCCTTGAGGACTCATAAAGAAGAACAGGACAAAGCGAATACAGGTGCCTGCTCCATGTCCTCCCTGGGAACACACTGCCAGGTTGGTGAGGAAGCAATGGTTCTCTGAATTAAGAGTTACAGGTGGGAAATATTGCAGATGGCAGCCAGAGGGCTATGTAGGACTTTAGACAACAGGTGAGCCACTCAACAAGTTTGGCTCAGCCCATGGAGAGACCAGTGGATTTTGAGAAACTTGTCTTTAACTTTTTTTTTTTTTTTTTTTTTTAATGTATTCAAGCTGACTGGAGCCTTTTCTGGAATAACGTTGGGGTAGGTAAAACTGTGACTAAGGGGGTGCACTCCTGATGGGCAGCAAGCACCTGGAAGCATCTCTCATCATCCATGTCCCACGTTGTAGCAGGTGGAAGAAGGCGGTATGGACCATTCAGTCCTAGATGGGCACAGAAAAAGTCACGGAAATGGGAAATGCAGCTGAGCTCTCCTGGATTTTCCAACATCTGTATTCTAGTTGGGAGCCCGCAAAGATTCAAGCATAATTATGGAGCTGCAGATCAGAGGATGAACTGAAAACTCTGTAGCTGCTGCCTTCATCACTTGGGTTTGGACAGCTGTAAGCAGCTCCCACGTATGTCCTGGTACCCAGGGTTATCACATCAGAGCCACGAAGGTGTCTCAGGCCTTGGATGGCCTCACGACCAAGAGGCGACTGCTTCCAGTGGAAGATGATTACCCACGCCACACTCAGAAACAGTGGGACACACCGGTGTTTCCACTGGGCTCTTCACAGTCACCAAGCCTGTGCCAGATTTCCAATAACTGGACTAGGTAAGTAGATTACTTCATAGTGGGAGATAAATTTTCATTTTTCCATCATCCAGGACTTATGACTTTGTTTCTTGTGGTCAGAGAATTGGGCTAAATGTCTGAAAACTTTCCTTGAAAAATGTCACCCCTCCCCACCCCCACCAAAAAAAAAAAAAAAAAAAAAAAAAAAAGCCAAAGTCTTATTGGAAGTTTCAAAATGGCAACAGGAAGAACACAAGTGCACAGCAATTTTTCAAGTAAGGTCAAGTTCTAAGTAGAACACACAGGACCACCTCTTTTGTTTTCCAGTTGTGTTGCTGTTGAAATTTAAGGCAGCTGGACATAGCGACAGCATAGCTCAGTGGTAGGGCATTTGCCTAGCATGCCTAAGGTCCTGGGCTCCATTCCCAGCACCACAAAAATTTTAAAAATAAAAGTAAAGTAAATGGACAGGGACAAAAGGATGTCTAAACCAAGAACCATGTCTGCAGTTGGGCTGTACTTGCCTGAAGAACATGACCCCAGTCCTGTGTGGCTGGTGGCTAGGGTGGTCCTGGCAATGGTCTCAAATCTTCTGTGGGCCTCATGTTCAAAGAAGAGGCTTCGAAGTGGTGATTGGGAATGAGGTAAGAGCAGCCTGGCTTTGTCAAGCCTCTTCTTTCTTTACATCTAAAGCAGGGCTCAGTTAACAGAGATCCACACAAGGACAAGCACTGCTAATGGGCTCCTGAGAGGTCAAGACAGAGAGAGCTCAGGAGCTAGCGAATCTTACAAAGAACTGAATGCATACATGACACATACGGAGATGGTGCCCAGCTTTCATCAGATTACAGCAGGTCTGAGGGAACATGCTCATGTTCTTCCAATGTCCATTCCCTGCCTGTCCTGCTGAGGAGTACTCACAGAGACACCCACCACCCCAACCTTCCTGCATGGATAGGTTTTGGGAATCCAAGCCCTGAGCCAACCCACCATGGGATTTCCCTGATTGGAGTGATTGGCTCAGGACAGTTCCATCAAAGGTGGCTGCAACTTCTGGTCACTGGTGGCTAAGGGCCACCCTCTATCTCCCATGAGTGAACAGGGTGCCCAGTTCCCCCAGCACCCTGACATTCTCCCCATGATCATAGTAACACCCAGGAAGAGAGCTGGCACAAAGTCTAGGGGTAAAGGGAAAGGATGGAAAGAGACTGATGTGCCTCTGATGGCTTTCTAACTTGGTGTCTACTAACCCTAACTGCTTCCAGCAGGGTGCTTAAGTTTAATGAGCCGCACACTTCCTACATTCTGAAGGTCAGTTTGAATAGGGGTCTCTGTTAAGCAGAGCTGAGATCATGTTCTACTGACATGACAGCTCCTGTTCCAAGATAATTAAGAATCAACTGGCGCAGGGACTGGCGTTCAGGAACCCAGAGGGTATGTTTGCCCAGCGGGGAACAGAGAGAATGAAGATAAAGACGCAGAGTAGAAAAAGATCAAATTTGGCCATTTATCCTTGGTCTTTTTGTGCCCAATACTTTTTGTTTTTGGTACAGGAGACTGAACTTAGGACCTTGCACTTGCCAGGTAGGCACTTATGTTGTTGAGCTATCTTGCAGGCCCCCAGTGGTTATTTTTTAAAGTATAATTTTGGATGTAATTCCTCATGCTAATCTTGCTTTTAACATCTTTTCCATTCTTGTAACCAGCACAACCTATTGCTACTAAATAAACAGCAAATCTTTAGGTCTTAGATGATAAACTGGACGCTATAGTAGCAAAGCTAGCTACAAATGGGAAGTCAGTTACCTACAATTTTCTTTCGATCTCAAAAGGATGTGAAGCTTCTATGAGAAAAGTCTTTCTGTAATGTAAACTATTCTTTGGGGGATAGCTCCTAGATGAAATTTGGGATAGAATTCTGGGAACCCCTAACTTTGTCTTTTGCAGGGTTAAAGTGCAGAGACCCTGATAAAGGGAATAGTAAGCTACTCTTTTAATATTCTCTATTCAAAAGACCATATTGTCTAGCTATTTCTTATAAGCAAAGCTAGCAAACAACAGCAGCAGCAGCAACAAAACTCCCTGTGGCTTATAGAATATAGTCCAGGCTGCATCCCAGATCCTACGATTTGGTGTTTACCTACTATTCTAACTTAATTTCTTACCATGCTTTTAATTCTCAGTGCCATCCTACAGGACGTTGCATTCTTCCTGGATAATCTGTAACCTCTACTCAATCATTCTGTGCAGCTGGTTCCCCTTCCCACCTTACTACTTGGTAAGAAATTCTATTTGTCCTGGGATCTTATGGAAGTCTTTCTATGGCACTATTAAAGCATTTTTCATATTGTATTCTAATGCTCTTCCTCCCATCACTATGTTATTCTTTTTCTATTTCTTTGGTACTCAGAAGAGTATCTGGAAAGTTGTAAGCATTTGACACAGCACTTGTTTGGATGCTGGTCACCAGACAGGATGAGGACCAACCTGAGCATGGGAGGGGGAAAAAGAGTAGGATGACTCAAAACCCTGGCACCTTCTAATGGAACTACCTGTAGAAAATTCTCTGAAGTTTATTCATGTTGACCTCTGAGTTTTAGGAAGGGGACTCACTAAGAGAACACAACCTTTACCACAGGGTACGCTACTCATGGGCATTTTTTAAAAATCATACTGGCACTTGTCTCACAAGTGTTTAGGGCCGAAAAGGTTTGTATGGCTGAGGATGGGAATTGGTAAGAGTTTATAAAATAAAAAAAATAACTGAGGTAGGATTTTGGTGAGTGCTGCTCCCCAACAAGCAGGCTATACTGTAGGAGGATGAAAATATAAAACTTCACCACCAGCTCTGTGATCAGGTTTGCCCCCTGCTATTCTTGTTAACAGTCAAAGTCGAGGCAAAAGGCTGCCAACACTGCCAGCTGTTAGCAGTGTGAAGCTCTTTTCTGCTGACACTCACATGCCAATGGCACAGAAAATCAGAACAGACCGGGGAAGAGGCACCCCCAGCCGGGGCCACACTGCTAATGATGAAGAAGTGCGGTATGCTCCAAGAGGGCAACAAAGGGACAAAAGGCAGAAAGCAGGAAACCTGCACATGGGATCAACTGTTGTGCTCAAGAAACTAAGGCGAAGAGTAAAGTAGTGATACAAAATAGGAATGAACACGATCAAATGGTGTGGTTATATTCCTTGAGAATACTGCATAGAAAAGAAGAGAAAGAAAAGGTTGCCTTATATGGAAAAATAAGAACAAGGAATATAAGGGTCCTCAGTGTGACTGTCTTCTGGACCTAAGAATTCTCTGAGGACCTTCAACACATTTCTCTACTGGGTACCAGAGGATTTATTTTATTTATGGACATTCTTTGCAAGAAAACACAGACACAAATCAATTGTTTTTGAGGACATAAGGGCATTTTCATTTCCAAAAGCTAAAGTGAAAAAGTTTGAGGTACAGGAGAAATATCTGTAATTGGTTGCATTTCAACTGCATTGTGTATGAGTCTATGGAAAAAGAAGCTAAAATATGGCAGAAAACTGTGAGTGTGGAAAATCTCTGAAATAAAAAGCTGACTTGGGTTTTAATTCCAAATTGCTGAGTTCCTAATGCTGCAGGTTATGGTGTATCTGTGGATGTGTGGTCCCAGCCTCAGCCAGTCTGTCCAGCAGTGTGGCAGGTTGTCTGGACAGAGTCCTGCCCTGGGGCTCCCAGCCTGCTAGGGCTTCTGGGCTTGACCCCTGCAGGATTCAAAAGGTTCTACACATGAATTGGGAACATGCAAAAGAGCTGTCTAGAGCCCATGACAAGTTGGACAATTCTTCAGTTTTCAATAGATCTGTGAGGATATTGGAATGATTATTGCTTACACAAAGAGTCCAAAGTTCCATATGACAAAAGCGTTTTCAGCAAGTTCTTGTCCTCAGGTTTTTCTTTTTTTTTTTTTTTTTTTCAAAGCAAATGCTTTCTGAATAGGTGGGACAACAAAAGGAGCATAGAAGGTCTGGGTGATAGATCAGTGCTTTCACAAACAAAACTACCACTCTAGAAATACCTAAAATATTTAAAGTTTCTTCCATCTAAATTCAGCTGCCAATAAGAAATGTATGGGTGAATGTAAAATGCTTGATTCCTCTAATAGCATAACATTATACCGGTTAGTAAACACGTGAAATTCTTGTTTAAATTATATCTTTTAAATTAAATATCATTATTTAAAATTAATTCATGTTCCTAAACTAAATATATAATATTAAGGTAATGGTGGTAGTTTACCCTCTTTAAAATACGTTTCCAAACTGAACACTTGAGTTTTTAGGGAAAGTATACATCTGGACTTTGTAACCAAATTAAAATATAAAGATAATCAACATTTGTGGGACTAAAGTACCATGCAGTGTTCTCTCAACCATTACTTTTACATTGTATTTGGTACACATCTAAAAATATTTGACAGAGAGCTGAGCACGCTGGCGCTGCCCTCTGAACTGGAAAGGAACGCAACTTCCGGCTGGGGCCGCTCGGCTGGGAGCTGGCGACCTTTGGTGTGAGCATGGCAGAACCCTTGATGTACCTGTCATTTACTACATCCTTCACAGTAATGCTACAGGACAAAGAGGAATGGATAAAAATATTGGTGAGCAACTCAATAAAGCATACGAAGCCTTTTGGCAAGCATGCATGGGCAGAGATACTACCAGTGGAAGAATTACCGCAGAAGACAGAACTATGAGCAGAGAATACGTGAGCAACAGGAACACCTGTCACTTCAGCAGACTATTATTTTTTTTATTTTATTTTTTATTTTTTGCCTTTTTGAGACAGGGTCTCGCTGTGCAGTTCAGGCTGGCTTTGAGCTCACTTTTGTAGCCCAGGCTGTTCTCGAACTCTCACCAATCCTCCTGCCTCAGCCTCCCGAGTGCTGGGATTACAGGCGTGAGCCACCATGCCCGGCTCTTTTCAGCAGACTATTATTGACAAGCTAAAATTAGTTACTTCTTGTGAATTCCAATCGAGGTCAGAAGATAAGATGTTTCTTTCCCTAGAAAAGAGACTTCATCAAAGAGTCCTGCCATTCCTTTAAGTCATGAAAGGAATAATTTAGAGAAGACTTTCTGGGCTCTGAAAGAAGAATTTCATAGAATATGTATGTTAGCAAAAGCACAAAAGGACCACTTAAGCAAACTTAATACACCAGACATTGCAACTGAAACGCAGTGCTCTGTGTCTATACAATGCACAGATAAAACAGATAAACAAGAAGTGCTGCTCAAGTCTCAGGCTAAAGATGGTATAAATAGAGGTACATTGTGTATTACATCTGTCAGACCAAGAGGACTAGGTCGAGATGAGGAAAACACCTCTTTTGAGTCACTTTCCAAATTCAATGTCAAATTTCCACCTATGGACAGTGACTCAACCTTCTTACAAAGCACCACTGAGAAACCCAACATCCTCGCTCCTGCCACATTTGAGGCATTGTGCCCGGACAAATTTAATATGGAGCTCAGAGAAAACCGAGGAAATGTTAAAACATAAGAAACTGTATTTGAAATTCAAGGATTTGATCCCATAGCTTCAGCTATACAAAATCTTAAAACAACTGACAAGTCAGGACCCTCAAATCATATACACAACTGCATCAGGACAACTCTGGATAGAGCTTTGTGTTTGCCACCTGGAGTCCAAAATACATTATATGTAAATACCTTCCCATGTCAGGATCCATCTGGTACACCTTTTCCCTCACTGGATTCCCCAGGGAAAGCTATCCGAGGACCACAGCAGCCACTTTGGAGCTCCTTTCCTAATCAAGACAGTGACTTACTGGCAGAAAGTGACTCGGAGCTCCATGTACCTTGAGTGTGTGAGTTCTGTCAAGTAGTTTTCCCACAGTCCATTATGTCCAGGGGGGATTTCCTCCTGCACCTTAATTCACACTTCAATGGGGAGACATAAGACACACTGAAGAACACAAATCTCTAGTGCTGTGGCATGATTTGGAATTTGTAATACTATAAACACTCGATTAGAATCTAACTTGAAGATCATTTATAGAAAGTATTTTTAAATTTTTCCTAGCCTTATTTTATAACTTTTATTACCTTTTAAAGATCATTTTGAAAAAAATTTTTAAAAAGATCATTTTGTAAAAAAGATAATACAATATATTCTTGTTTATAATATAATTCAAAATTATGTATATGACTTATAGAGTTGTATAATCATGTTTGCTTCAAATATCTAAGCTTATTGCTTGTATTTCTAGTGAGACCTAATGCATTTGATGATGTCAAATGTTTGTAGGGTTTCTGTTTTCATTTTAAAATTAATTATGCTGTTGGTAATATTCTATATAAATGTAAAATAGAACATATACAGCAAATATGTAAGTACCAATTTGAAGATATTTGTTGTCCAGTGATACTTATTTATATATTCCTGGATTTTTAATAATGCATATGGTTTTAATTTTTACTGTGTGTATACCTACATAATGAAATGAATTAAATGTTAAGAACTTCTAATGTTGTGATCATTAGTGTTCTTTTGTTCTTGAGGTAAATAAATAAATCACATTTGGAAAAAAAATTGACATAAGGACATAGAATGTTTCACATCATGCATGGCACATCTGAATGTAGTGAGAACTATAAATGTTCTCCAATGAACTTGTTTCTGTAAGAATATCAAATTAAAGCTTCTTATTTTTTAAATCTTATACCTAAGTCACTGAATAGAAAGTCTGTGGCCACAGAAGGCCACTGTTCAGAGAAGCACTGGGACGTGTCTTTTCACATAAAAGAGCATGGACACCCAGGCTGTTCTGCTCAGTGTGCACTTTGAGATTCCTATTCTTGGGTAGGTGTCAACCTGATAACAAAACTTGTTACAGGCTGTGCTTTCAGAGATTTTTCGTGCATCACATACACCACAGTCTGTTTCTTCCTCCTGTCCTTCTCTTCCTGTCTTTTTTTTGTGACACTGGGGATGAAACTCTCCACTTTGTGTTGCTAGACAAGTGCTCTGCTACTGAGGACCCTACTGGTTGCTTCCTCATGATTCAAACATACATAATAAGAGATTTAAGCAGCAGATAGATATAAGTCAAGAACAAAAATAATAGTCTGTGGTTATAAGATGAATCATGAAAACACTTAAAATTGGTAACTGATCTTCATACATCAGGGCATTTCTCTGTACAAAAGAAAAAAAGAACTGAAGTGGACTGAGAAAAGATATAAGACAATGCAGTCCCCATAACAGTAGTTTCAATTTTTGTCTTTTTGAAAAAAAAAATCATCTCACTATTACCACTGACTTGAAATTGAGTAGATGTCATAAACCCACACTAGTATTTTCCGTTTTGTTCACTGGTAACCTTTTGAAGATGGTACTCCATAGATTTAAAGTGGCATGGTAAACTGGCATAGTGGTGCGCACCTGAGGCAGGAAGACTGTGTAAATTCACCTTGTAAAGTGAGCTTAACACCAGCCTGAATTGCTCAGCAAAACCCTGTCTCAAAAAAGATTAAAACAAAAAATGGCATATGCCTGCCTGGCAAGTGCAAGGTTGTGAGTTTGAACCCTGGTCCCACAAAAAAAAAAAAAAAAGACATATGGTACTCACCAGTTCTAGAAACCCAGGTCATGCATGTCCCTTGCTTACACTTCCTCATGTGCATTAGTGCTGGTGGCTAAAATAGAGATTTGCCACCTTGCTCACAGAGCCCTGATAATCCAGCCCTGTTGCCTCTTGGAATATTTTGCTCAGGGGCCCTCAGATGAGCATGTGCCCCCAGAAGCTCTCTCTCCTACCCAGAATGCTCCTTCTCCCCATGTGCACTGGCTGCATGTTTTATGGAAGACTCAGGCTAAGTACTGCTGAGATTCAGAACATGCTATGCAGGCCTTGGGTACAAGGTCACTGTGACCTTTCTCTACCTTTCTGGGAGAACCATGGTCATGAAAAATTCTTTGGTCTGTCTTTCCTGAGAGCAGAACAGAAGACTGTCATTCAGAGCAGTCCTGTCCTACACCAAGACTGGACAAAAGGCCCGGAAGAATGAGAACAGCCAGAGAACTTGTTCACCTGGTCACATTTTTCTGTGACTCTCCATTCTGTGTAGAACCTAAGCACAAAAACAGAGTTCTCCCAGATCTCTGGGTCTTCGCTTTTGAAGGCATTCATGTCATGTAAAACATTAATAAGTTTGTTCTGTTGTTCTCTTATTGATTTGTCTGTTGCTATAGTTCCTCTAGAGGTGTCCACTGTGAAGCACACAATGGAGGAGGAAAAGGCAGGGATCTCCCCCTTTCTCTTGGGGTCAGTTTGGGGAGCTGCCCTGAATGCTGTAGCCCATGCACTTCCTCGTCAGTGAAGCCTTTTGCTCCACTTTCCTTCAAACCATGCCCACTGTGTCCTTGCTCTTACTTCCACTAGCTTGGGAGCTCTGGTGCAGAGCAAACCTGTCTCTCTTATTTTGGGCTCATCCTGGCCTAGCACATTCTTAGTTCTCAATAAATGTCTGTTGCATGGATAAATAAATGACTTGTGCTGTATTAGGCCAATAGCTGGCTCCTTTTGCCATGAAGTCAACATGTTTACTCATTAGTAACTGTGAATTCCCAATTACCACCACCTAAGCTGCCTTGAGCCAAACCTAATTGCCAGAGAAAGAAAATAAACACTGGGTAATCATGTTATCACTGCTCTGTTGAAAGGGAAGATTTAACTGCAGTTTGGTGTATGGTTAACAATCAAGGCTCTGTGATAAGCACATTCCTGTGTTCTCATCTGCAGAACATGGGACCTATGCTAGTGGTTTTTACATTGAAGAAGCAGAACTCTCCCTCCTTTCTTCTCTCTCTCTCTTGCATCTTCCTTTCTTTCTTTCTTTCTTTTATTAATTGAAAAACTTTCTAGAATTCTAATAGTTCTACTCTTAAGTGAATCAACTACTGTGACAAAGATTGTTTTTTTCCTACCATTTTTTATGTATTCTCTAAGTTCTTCTCAACCACAAGGTCAGTGATGTTATATTCACTTTTTACCAAGCTGAACCTTACTTGGCTTTTCAACTTCCATGTCTTATGAATAAGACTGCACCTGGAGCACAGGCAGACACGCTCTACGTTGTAGGGTGAAGATAGCTATCAACCTTAACTTAAAGCAGAAATGGTCAGCATTTCTTCTCAGTTTTCTTTTTCTACCTGCAATCCAGTACATCCCAGGGACTGAGCAATCATACTACATGTGCTACAAAAAATAATTTACCTGAACTCTAGGATGTCAGGGTTCTACATTTCTTTCTTCAGCCTCCCTGAAGATTTGGGGAGCAGTGTACTAAAAAATGAACAGTCAACTCTGGTTACTGTAGATCCACACACTGTGACTTAGTCAGAATGTGTGTGTCCGGTCATCTGTTTGCAGTTGGCTGGAAGGTTTCATTCTCAGAGAGCTATCACGGTTGGAGGGAGAAGGAGAGGCAAGCAGAGAAGAAAAGCAAACAACTCACTGATAACGAAGTAGAAAGGAGATTATCAGAGACCTTTTAAGAACATGCTGAAGAAGTAATGCCTGCCTGGAATGCGCCATATCACTGTTCAAACTATAAGACCTATGCAAGGAAGCAAATAGTTTCTATTGCTGCTCAATCGAGTTAAATAAAACCAACTTTCAGGAAAAAACCCCAAAAGATCAAAATGTTTCATTAGAAGGGAGACAGCCAACCATCAGAACTGGTTAAGATTGGTATTGATGTTAAATTCACTATTAAAAATGATTTCCTGTGTGTGTGTGTGTGTGTGTGTGTGTGTGTGCGCGTGCGCTCTAGGGAACTGCATACAAAGCCAGCACCCTACCATTGAGCTATAACTCCAGGCACAAAGAGGTATTCTTGAAAAGTCGTCTTGCTGTCCTGGGAATACAGCCTGAGGCCACCTTAACAAGCAAACTTCTAACTCATGCCGCCCCTCATGCTGAGGAGGACAGGCCTCTTTCCTTTCCACTTTCTGCCCAAACATTTTCTAAAGATGCTCTGTGCTGGCAGCAGAGCACTGCACTGTGGCTGAGCTCCTGAGGAAATTTCTAATGCAGCTAACACATCATTTTAAAGATGAACAGGAGGGACTGGGGAGACAGCTCCGTGGCACAAGTGCCTGCATGGCAAGTGCAAGGTTGTCAGTTTGAACCCTGGTCCCACCAAGAAACAACAACAAAAAAAACCAAAACCTAAAGATGAACAGGAAGTCCTTCACTTGCTTCAATAAGCAAGTGCATAGTTAAACAAAACAAAAACATAAAACACTAGTCCATAACAACAAAGACTTCTGGGTTTTAACATCCATAAAATAAGAGAGAATCAATTATTTTTGATTGACACAGGATTCTTGGGCATTAATTAAATGCTAATAAATTGTTCTACTTCCCTAAGAACTTTATTTTCCACTTTTTGCCCTCCTGTGCCCAGAGTCCAGTCTCAGAAATCAGTCTTCCTGTAATTTCCTGGGGTATTTACTCCCTTTGTTCCACTAATGCATTTCCTTACATGTTCTAAGAGTTTGTCAGCTGGCTAGGGATTTAACTAGTCTTCCCTGTGAGTGTTGTTAACTCCCAGATTGTTTTCCTAAGAAGGCTCTCTGTTGTCTGAAAAGGTTTAGGTTTTTCCCAAGGCTCTTCTCTCTACAAGATTAAATGCATTTAATTAATTTCTTTTGCAGGGAATATTAGACTTTATGCAAATGACTGGATGGAAACCATCTTCCTCAGTAAGGTATCAAAGCATAGCTTTCACAAAGTCCTTCACCTTTATTTGCTCTGAACTTGTCAGAGCCCTGCCTCTGCATTCCTTGAGGGAGAGGATGGTTTCTCTGCTTGCTTTATTTAAGTCCTTCCTATAGATAGGGTACCAAGAGCCATGGCATACCACTGTATTCCTTAGCGTCCCTCAAGCTCTAAATGTGACCTTTTTGAACAAGTAGACTTTGAAGCTTTTCACCAGGTCTTGCTAGAAAGATGGCACTGCTCTGGATTTCTGTGGCTTTTTCATCACTATGTTAGAAAAGAAAATACTGTATATTGGCTTCATGCAAAGAGGTCTGGTATAAGAGGACATACCTCTGGGCTCACCTCTTTCTTTCCTCTTAGAGTCCTGGTTTTCTCCCTCTCCTCTCCTCTCCTCTCCTCTCCTCTCCTCTCCTCTCCCCTCCTCTCCTCCCCT